>JACTOM010000667.1:2481150-2492577 GCA_015832385.1 Elymnias hypermnestra
TTGTGAGCCCCTTCGTAAGCTCACTCTTGCGAAGACTTGCCGGTTCAGGATAAATGAAAAATGCCACCAGATTCTTCACTCCAACGCTCCGCCGTCTACTTGTCACCAGACGAGTATTTAAGTACGAACTGTTGTTTCAGCAGGAATATTGTTCACCGAAATTGGCTATCTAAAGTACGATTTTACGACTGACAAACGTGCACTATTGTGACAAGCAAACGACGGTGGTTGTTAATTTATTGGATAAAATATGGCTCCTATGATTGGAGTTTTATTTCTCACCAATCACAGGGATTACATTAATTACACAAACAACTTTATTTTTAGAAATGACAAATATGTATATACGCTATAGCTACAAACATTTTTACATACAAACTTATAAATATCTATAGAGACTCTAAGTTGAAACAAAATATACTATACAAACGAACGATGCTTAACAATATCTTTTAACGTATTATTTATAATGAAAGTGAAAAGTCGATTTACAAATTACAGGGAAAAAGTGGCGAACATCATTTAAAAGTGCAAGTAGCTACATAAACTGCTATAATGAAGCTCACACATCATTTCCACATGACACTCTAAAAGACTGCATAACCAAATTCGAATCTGGAACTTCAAATACGAGTACACGTATGCACTAGCTAGACCAGAAAATCATAATTATAACTAAAATGAGCAAGCCAACTTTGTTCCACGTAACTTCAAATATAATACAACGGAAAGCTGCACTGGGACAGATTCTCGTACATTAACCCGTCTCTACGTTTATATATTACAAGGTAAAGCCAGAATCAAAGGAAAATAATGTATCCGATATAATGAGATAGTTATTTCTGGGATATTTTACGAGTAGTGTAGAGGCGAAGTTAATTCTAATAAAAATGGGACTGAGGATTTATGAGTCAAATGTGAATGAGAAAGTTGGAAGGGAAAGAGCAAGGCGAACGTTCCTGGACCAAATCCAGGACATTTTATATAAGGGCCAGGTCAAGAGTACTCTAAACCGACGAACTTGTATGAAAGGTTTAATGAGAATGATTTAATCAACAAACAAGTCGACGGAGAAATTAATTTTATCCGCACACCTTGGATGCATGGCCCTCTGCCACAGTACGTTTTCGTCGATCATTCTTTCCGCGCTCATGCATAATGTGGAACGAACTCCTATCAACGATGTTCCCACTTGGCTATGATTTAGCAAGCAAGGTCGGCAATGCATCGGTGGTTCCCTTGGTGCTGCAGGTGTCCATGGGCGGCGGTAATCACTTAACATCAGGTGACCCGCTAGCTCGTTTGCCTGCCAAGGCTATAAAAAAACCTAATGAAAGAAGCAAAGGAGATATGCAAGGATCGTGGCAAGTAGAAGGATGTGGTATGTATGTATCGTACACTTAAATTACCGCCCGGACACGAAAATGCAGTTTTATGATATTTTTTCATGTGCGACATTAATGCTTTGTAATAGAATCTTTTTGTATCAAACAATTCTGGTCATATGACTTTACATTTACGCACAAACCCTGACCCATGGGTTTTTGCGTAAATGGTTTCCCTTGGACAAAAGGATAGCCTTTTTTGTATAATATACAAGTCTAAGAAGAAGGATTTTTCTATCCATTTAGCCAATATAATCATCTATAAATAGCCAAACATGAATATTGAAGTATTCACTTTTAAAAAATAAGCATTTGCAAATACAGATGTTACTAAATATATTATAGTTGTTAACATCAAAATGGCCTCATATATTTTTTGCAATAGATATAAATTTGACTGACAGTTATTACTTCCTTACATGGCACCAGACAATTATATTATGAAACGATTACGCCCGTTATTCTCCAACGTTGCACGGAATGTGGCCAACGATTAACACTAGACGTAAAACCGTGATTGCCACCGAGTTTCTTGTCAGTTTCTTCTCGGAAGATACAACTTTCCGAAACGGTAGATTACTTATCATCCGACAGACTAAAGACCATTCAATTAAACTCATATTTAGACCTTGAAGATCAAAATCAATCAAAAGACACCATTATAAATGTCTCTGCGAACTTTAATGCCCAAACGTGTCTAATTCGATAAGAAATGCAACACAAAACAATGTACATAGATATATAGACAGAAAACGCTGAAAATAAAATATTTCTTATCACTACGTAGCGACTTCTTATAGGCAGGGGCAACCTATGGGTTAGAGAGACTGCTGAAAGAGAAGGGGTAGGTTTTTTTCAGGCTCTAGATTACCGCTGTACCAAATTTCAATCTATTTCGTAAAATCCGTTCTTAGCTGACCTCTACTCGGCAAAAGGAATATTCCTGCTTAATTTTAAGTCTCTACGCCTTATGTGATGAGTCAATAGATACCTGGATATCTCTTATACATTTATACCTACACAAATATATATATATATATATATATATATTTGTGTCGGAGAATACGAGAGAACGGAGAAGCATAAAGCACAGTGGCGTAGGATTCTCCGCCGACATCGTTTTTAATTGGATACATTGTTTAATTTCTTATTCTGTGGGCGTTCGTGGGTAATGTTGGTGCAATCAAACGCTTTATTCCCGATATCAATTTACATTAACTCATTAACACTAATAGCTAGGAACGCTACAGTTTCAATAGTCGACCACTTCGGCCGACCGCCACTCAAGAACTGCCGAGAGACGCGCCGGACTGCTACTTATTGACTCTGCCCCCACGCCGATGCACAGATGGCGTCAGTATAAGGTAATAAATAAAAATTTATTTATAAAAAAACCGCGATGGCACAATAGACACTTGGATTATTGTTAAGATTTAAGGCAAAATCCTTAGTTTAAATAAAAAGAAAATGTTGAGAACTAATGAACTTTACATAAAAAATAGGGGTTGATCGTAGAGGGGTGATAATTGAGAGTAATAGGATTTTTTTTTATTTTAAGTCATGACAAAATAAAAATAAAAATCTTCCCAAAAAAAAATTAAATTTTTAATTCACAAATAAAAAATAGGGGATGATCGTAGAGGGGTGAAAAAATCAGGGTCATATGACATTTTTTATTCTAAAGCATAATACAAAATAAAAAAAAGTTCTTGCAAAAAAATTAAATTTTTTAATTAACAATTAAAAAATAAGGGTTGATCGTAGAGAGGTGTAAATTAAGGGTTGCATGAATTTTAGTATGCTGTATCGTAAAAAAATGAAAACAAAAAATTTTGTCTGTAAAATAAAAAGAAATTTAGGGGTGGACCACCCTTAACATTTAGGGGATGAAAAATAGATGTTGATCATATATCAACCTTGGCCGATATGCACGCTAAGGAACACGAAAATCGGTCGAGCCGTTTCGGAGGAGTTTGGTCCCGCACGCCGTGACACGAGAATTTTATGTATTAGATATATACTCGTATGTAATAATTATATATATATATATTAATAATTTAAAAGAATGTTTACACCGTACTTACGCTAATGCCTTCAGTTATTCCATTAGCTATTATTATGCTTTTTGTATTGCACAAGTTTTTAAGGTACTTTTAAAAGGCCTTTCAATTTCCATTGTACAATGACCGCACAGGAAGCGGTTATATACGACAATCCTTTATCGGTTGATGTAATGAATATTTAGAACGTAATAATTTTGGACAGCGGTTTTATGATACACAAAGCGAAACATTGACATAATTTTCGGAGCATATTTGTCGGAACATTGGGACGCAATTTTTTTGCTGACAGGCTTGTACTTGACTGTAATCTCACTTGTAGTAAACAACGATACAGTATACGATGGAAGCACGCTATCCCCATGCGAGATAATTTAATTCTTTCGATTTCTACACAGCATCGTAAAGGAATGCTGATGAGGACCTGAACCAAAACAGCAACTTGCAATTGTCAAAAATTACGACGTTGTCGTTGTCACTGACATTGTTTACAGTACACATTTCTAAGTCGGCCTCGCACCTGAAACAACTTGCAAAGGAATCTGTCTCCATGAACTAATTACCCTTCCAACCCCTCAAGCTGTGAAGTGATAAATTGTTTCCCGCGACAATTTCCCTCACAGCTTCCCTTTACATTTGACTAACGATGTCAGATAGTCGGCGTTTAGTAATATATGAGTGATTTCGAATATTAACGTAATATTTAGGGGGAAATACTGAAGAACTATATTTAATGGAAATGGATATAGAGAAACAGATACGGAAAATCAGGCAGAAAATCAATTCAGAGGTAATAGATATAAGGATTTCTATAAATCAGCTTTGAAAGTCAGATATATAAATAGATTATATGCCGAAAATAAAATTAGAAAACATCGGCATGAAAATCAAAATGAATACGGGGCTAGGTAGTGATAGACATTTCCAAAACTATGCATGACTAAAAATGATATTATTAAAATATGTTTTGCCCTCTTCCACCACAAATCTTTGAGACAGGGTGCCCACATCCATATAAGGGTTTTCTGCGTGCACATTGTGGTTCCCCGGTAGAGACAGCTAAATTGCAAGCTTCAGCCAGTGACTGAAAACAGCTAGATTCTATTAAAAACCGTCTCTTAAATCTCCACCGCTGGACACAGTCTTTCTCACCCATAGGAGAGAAGTCTTTAGTTCATAGACTCAATACAGTGCTCCTAATGGCCTAAATTGTTTAAAAGAAGATTCTATTACATAGCCTAAATACTGCTCAAGCGACTTAGCAGATTAGATTAGATCTGACGCAGCTTCAAAGTCAGGTTCATACCAAAAGATCTCATGCGAAATATCATGAATATGTCATGGGAAAGGCTGTCTCGGATATATCAAACGTGCACTAAAGTTGGAATCGGGCTCGAGAAGTAGTGCTCTACATGGATAACTACTATAAAAAGAACTTGCGAAAGATAACCTAGCTTTAGAGACTAGCCAGAGAGATGATCTCTGAAGAAAAGCAATTAAAAGAGCCGACCCAATTAAAAATTAATGAGACCGGAGGAAGAAATTTCACAAAGAGAACTTATTGGTACCTGCCCCTAAATCAAACCCGTGGCTCTTAACATAATTCCAGACGTCTATAAGTTGTGTCATCACAGCTATAAATATTTAGTATTTTTTTTTAATTTCGACATCAGGTCATCAGGACTCTAGAACAGATTCAACATTTGCTTAAATTTATAATAGTCTTAAATGAAAGGACGTCTATCCAATTTCGCGCGGTACTTATTTTAAGAATCCGATTATGTAAACTGCAACTGTAAAGGGTTACCTGCTGCTATTTTGCATGCATTTGCTTAAGTGAATCGAGAATCCAATTTACATTATGCCAGCTTATCTCCAAGGCAAATATTGCCTTCGCAGAATTAACTTTGAAGTGAAATAATAATATTGACACTCCATTATTTCTTTGTCTGAGAGAATTACGTCAGCTCTTTCTTATTGTCTTCTAAGATATGTGTGATAATCTCGTATCTGTCTTTATTATAACTCTATTAACTCTACTAGTCTGCACGTTGATAAGATTTACAAGTCTTCCAAGAAAAGACAAGTTCGTCTAAAAGAAAATACTTAACAACCCTTTTTTGTCTGTGGAACGCTGGTGCCATCTGTCTACAAGCGTGGGACAGAGTCAATAAGTGCGCACGTTTCTCTAGTTCTCGGGTGACGGCCCGCCGGTGCAGTCGACTTTTGAAACTGACGCGTTCCTGGCTATTATTATTAATGAGTTTGTTTGAATTGATATCGGGAACATTAAATAATTGAACATTATAATCTGAGTTAATTAATAAAGTGTTTGATTGCACCAACATTACCCATCACCGCCCACAGTATTGAAATTAAATTATGGATGCCATTAATGACGATGTCTGCGGAGAACCATACGCCCCTATGGTTCATGCTTCCTTCTCTTATTCTGCGACATATATAACTCTTCTATACGTGTATAAGTGTGAACTCCTACGTAGATGGAGTAACTTTCATGATTGTTTTTGTGTAATGTGACTCATGAATGGTTAATATTAATTAATATCGGTTTCCTATTTTTCCAAGAAATGGGGAACTAACCGGATACACAGCTGGGATCAGGCAGAATTACTATCAATGTACTAGTATATTAGAAATTTTCTGTCATTGTGTTAGACCGCGATGAACACCAATTTGATAATTTTTGATGATGTTTCATGATTTTTTCATCAATGCATTTAATACAACGCTGTAATTTAAGACTCCACACTGAAATGTACCACAGACAAAGTAGTGCGGGGCAGTTAGTATTAAACGTTATTATTTAAACCCGAAAAGTGACTGTACATATTTTATGACTTACTGGTGTATTCAGTGACTGACTGCTGGCTTCTATCATTTTCATTTGTTTGAACTCTGAGTAATAATACACTGACTTACTGTCCCAGACTAATGCGATAATACATAAATAGCATCACGTCCTTCCACTTGCCACGATCTTTGCGTATATCCTTAGCTTCTGTCATTCTTATTAAACCTTTCATACAAGTTCGTCGGTTTAGAGTACTCTTGACTTGGCCCTTATTTAAAATGTCCTGGATTTGGTCTAGGAACGTTCGCCTTGGTCTTCCCGTTCCAACTTTCGCATTCACTCTTGACCCATAAATCCTTTTTCAGTCAGTCTCTCTCTACGTGCCTAAACCATTTAAGCATACCTTTCTCAATTTTAGTCACTATAAGTAAGTAAGTAAGTAAGGTAAGTAGCAGCCCATTAACGTCCCACTGCTGGGAACAGGCCTCCTCGCTCATGTGAGAGAGGGTTTTTAGAGCATAGACCCACCACGCTGCTCCACTGCGGATTGGCAGGCTAGTCACTATATCTTCTTTTATATCACAACGTTCTCTTATCACACTATTTTTTACTTGGTCACTCAGTTTCAATTCACTTATACTTCTCAACGCTCTCACATCTACCGCATTTATTTTATTTTTGTGCTTCTTCTGCCATACCCAACTTTAACTACCATACATAAGTGCTCGCACACAAAACTCCTCCTTGCACAGCCAGTCTGGCCCTTTGACACTCTTTACCATATTCCCTGCATTCACTCTCCTTTTAATATCACTTTCACATGTTTCATCTTTTGTAAATTTAGACACAAATTCTTTCACATATTCCAATTTTTTGATAATATGGCTATGAAATAAATGCGTATCATTAGAAATTGCACATGGTGCAAACAATAGTTGCTTGACTTGTAATCGGGTTAGGTCGTTCAGTTTCTGCATAATCATCCTATTACAAGACAGGGGGACTACGCTTTGTGCTTACAGTAACTTTACTTTGAGAGCAGCCGTATCTGTAATAAGTTTGCTCTTTGATAATTAACCCTCTATGTGGCTCTAATTCCTTAAAGAATACATTAAATTCTCATTTAAATACGCCTATATATAATTCTTGATATATATCATTTACGAGCTTAAGAAATAGGAATATTCACTATATATATTTAATATATGTTCGTAAAAATACTCTATTATATATTTCGTAAAACGAACACTGTAATTTTAATAGAAGATTCAAATTAAAAAGCGGGTCAAGAAATTGTTGAGTTTTAAATACATATATAAAATCGGAGACCACAAACTGTTACATATTCAATAGATGTATAAAAAATTAATAACTTAATGGTATACGTACTTTATTAGTAAAATGTCATTAAATTTAAAAAAAAAATGACAAAAGTATAACTTAAGAGTTTCTTGATAGTAGATTCATTATTAACGAACGGTGTGGGACTCGGAATACATACTAAAACCCAGCGGAACCCTCTTCATCCACAAGTGAAGCACCAGGTGTTCAACTTTCGCATTCATCCCTGGTACCTCAGATGAGTCGCGGCGCCTAGTACCCTGCCTCCTAAGGCGGTGAGGGGGAGCATCAGCTGCATTCTCCCTCTCTCTCTCTCCTGGGCTTCTTTAAGCGAGACTACGGTGTCGCAGAAGTAGGATACACCGACCCAATTCCTCTCATTGGAGAGTATAGCACCTATAATGCTCTCAAGCGAGAGATCACCGCTGATCAGTGCCACCATTGACATTGAGGCTGCACAATCTACCACAGTGGAGCTTATACAGCCTACTTGAATAAAAAATATTAGATATTTAAAACAAAGTCATGTTAAACATTTTATAAGTCAAAATTAAGATAACTACATACATCTTTATTTATTTAGAAAGATACACCACCGACTTATCATATCGGTTTTATAAAACTAGCTAATACGTTAAGGCACTATTGTGAAATATTATTCGATTTCTTGGTCATTATTTAATATGAAATCTATTTCTTAGATAACATTGGACGTCCCTTTTTACCTTGCCTTTGACTTTTTTTATTTAAAGACCATTATACCTTACAACATACTTCTTTCACTGCCATTAAGGTATAACAAATGTATCGTTACAATAAAATAGTTGTAATCTAAGACACTACTAGCTCTTGACCCCTTAAAATAAGAACTAATTTGAGTCGATTCTCACACCTGTAACCTTTTTACAAATTGTATTGTATTCACCTTTCCGTTTTCTTTACACGGATCAGAGGTATTACACGGTAATCTTCACTTAACCTAATTTCTTAGCTTCCACAACATGTATGTGTATGGACTTAATTAAATTCCCTTTATCATACCATAGTATAATACATGAACTTCCCCATTGGTCTAGTGGTTAGCATGGTCCGACTTCAGACATGAGGTCCTGGGTTCGAGTCAAAGAGAAAAATCAATATTGAGTTTTCTATTAACATTTTCTCAATAGTTGCCCGAAGTGGGGAAGTTGGCGGTGTGATCCACTCCCGTGGCTAGGAAAGCACGTTAAGCCGTCGGTTCTGCGCCTGACCTCTCCCCGGTCGAATTCCCGTCACATCGGACTATGAGAGTGAAGGAATAAAGAGTGCACTTCTGTACTATGCATGCCAATCCGCAATGGAGAGCGTGGTGGGTCTATGCTCTAATAACCCTCTCTCTTAGGAGTGAGGAGGCCTGTCCCCAGCAGTGGGACGTTAATGGGCTGCTACTTACTTACTTACTTTTATAATACATGAAACCTTCTTATGGCATGATAACAAAAAATTCGTTACGCATTACGCGGGGTACGTATGTGTAAGTATTGGTGTTTGTCTAAGTCACACTTTACTTTTAAACAAAATACGGCAGAAAAAGTTATATATATGTCGGAGTGCAATAGTCTGTGGAACGCTGGCGCCATCTGTCTATCAGTGTGGGGCAGAGTCAATGGTGACAATCCGGCGTGCGTCTCCCCTGTTCTTGGGTAACGGTCCGCCAGAGCGGTCGACTGTTGAATCTGTCGCGTTCCTACCTATTATTATTAATGAGTTTGTGTAAATTGAGTTAATTAATAAAGTGTTTGATGGCACCACCATTACCCACCAACGTCCACGCCCCTATGCTTTATGCTTCCTTCTCTCTCTTATTCTCCGACATATACATATGACGGAAAAAAAATTCATAGTTCCTCGTCGGCATCGTCATAAGTGGGGTTCATAATTCAACCTCCAAAGTGTGGGCGCCGGTGGGTAATGTTGGTGCAATCATTTTATTAATTAACTCAGATTATAACGTCCAATCATTTAATGTTTCCGATATCATTAACAACAATAGTTAGGAACCCGCGACTATTTCCATCGCTCTGGCGGACCGTCACTCGAGAACTGTCGAGCACGCCGCTGGCTTGTGACTCATTGACTCTATCCAGCGCCGATAGATGGCGCTGGCGTTGCGGAATCTATTTGACTCCGACTTATATAAGAATAAATAAATAAATACAAACTTAACAAATATTATGAATGCGAAACTAATTGGGTCTGTTGCGCATTCACGCCAAAACTACAGAACCGATTTAAATGAGATTTGGTTAACAGATAGTCTGGAACCAGAGAAACTTTAATGAACTATTAATATAAAAAGAGATAATATAATTTAAAAAATTGCAATAATGGCTGTTTCTAAAATACAAGATGACTCTTTAAACGTAGATACGATTATAACATAATAAAACAATAAAGTATTTATTTTTATAGATTAATAATACTCACATTACGACCGTCTTGTCTACTTATTCTACGAAACCATTGTAGCTCATATTTATGAGTCATGCTTGAAGATAGCACCTGATACGATAAATGTTATTACCTGTAACAAAAAAGAATTACATATAATTTAACTATCAATTCGTCCTACAGGGGATCGAACCCGGGACCTATGCTAGCATAGCAACTACTCGCGACACTGGGTCATGGAGGAATTCACTCCATCGAACTTTTAAAACCTACCTGAGTCTCATTCAAAAGGCTAAGATACCCTACCTTTAAAATAATTCAAGCAGTAAAATGTCATAAAGTAGAGGATAGTGAGAGAATACACTTTATTGTACGCCACAAACATTATATGAAATAGATACAATAACTTAATTATAGGTAAAAAAAAGGCGGTCTTAACGCTAATTAGCGATTTCTATCTTATGTTGGACTATAGATAGTTGGGTGACAACACTAATAGCTCCGAAATGTTGGGAGTTATTGAGTAATATAGTGGCAACACTTAAAAATACTAAAATCATTGTGCAATATTACGAAATGTTATACAATACGAGGTAACTTTAAGGAACGGGACAATTTTGTAAATATAGTTTTAGCCTTGTGGTGCAGTTGTTTTAAAGAGAATTACCTGGGAGACGGGCGGGAGTGTGGAACTCACTCACACTCACACTCACTCGTCATTTGGGAATGGAAGAACCAGAGGTTCCACATTCCACTCTGGCCCCTCCGAATGAAGCCGGCTCAAAAGTGCTCTACAGGGGGAGGGGTGGGATAAACCTGCATTTCCTATTTCCCTCCATCCGGGGTAAAGAGAATAAGTGCTAAATTTTATAAATTCAAATAATGGATAGAATAAAGTTGTAAATTCTTGTTTTTATATTAATTAAGGGTTAGGGAAATATTGTTACGAAAAAATGGTAGGCAGTGTCAAAAATGTTTAGTACAAGGATAAATTTATACATAGTGAGGTAAACAGATGTCCATTGATGCCGAGGCACGCTCCTGTTTTACCCCACTATAAATGTACTACGCAGCGAGCATGATTGATAGTGTGATCGACTTTATGCAAAACCATCCGCGAATGTACATTTGTTCCGTCTGAAGTGAGACATTTAAAAGCGTATCTGTTATTCACGTAAACATCTGTTTGTGGTTTATTCGTTAGTTTTGTCTATGATATAAAGGTAATAGTAAGAAAGTAAGTAAGTAGCAGCCCATTAACGTCCCACTGCTGGGCACAGGCCTCCTCCCTCATATGAGAGAGGGTTTTTAGAGCATAGACCCACCACGCTGCTCCACTGCGGATTGGCAGGCATAGTACACAAGTGCACTCTCTATTCCTTCACTCTCATAGTCC
>JACTOM010000667.1:2498814-2517264 GCA_015832385.1 Elymnias hypermnestra
GCCCGATCTTGCGCCGCCTGGCTCCAGCGGCTACCGGCGACCCTCTTTATGTCGTCGGTCCACCTTGTGGGGGGTCTCCCTACACTGCGCCGTCCGGTGCGGGGTCGCCACTCCAGCACCTTTGGCCCCCAACGTCCATCGGTCCTTCGGACTATGTGCCCCGCCCATTGCCACTTCAGGTTCGCGATTCGCAGGACTATGTCGGTGACTCTGGTTCTACTACGGATCTCTTCATTTCTGATTCGATCACGTAGAGAAACTCCGAGCATAGCCCTCTCCATCGCACGCTGAGTGACTCTGAGCTTCCGCATGAGGCCCATAGTCAGCGACCATGTCTCAGAACCGTAGGTCATCACTGGCAACACGCACTGTTCGAAGACTTTGGTCTTCAGGCACTGAGGGTTATCAGACGAAAATATCTGGCGTAACTTCCCGAACGCAGCCCAACCGAGTTGGATTCGGCGGTTGACCTCCTTCTCGAAATTGGATCTACCAAGCTGGACTATATGTCCCAGGTATGTGTACTCGTCAACAATTTCGAGAGCTGAGTTCTCAACGATGACTGGGTGGAGCGGAACATGGATATTAGACATATTATTAAGAGATAGGAGAGAGAAATTACCGTTTCATACATTATTTTGTCATATATATAAGGATTGGGCAGCGTTTGCCTTGAAACTTCACAAGAGGTTTCATTTGTTGACACTTCCACCAATTACCGTTATATTTCAACCAATTCCCACAAAACCGTGACGAATTATATACATAAACTTTCTTCTAGAATCACTCTACTTATTGGTGAAAACTGTATGAAAATCTGTTCAGTAGTTTTTGAGTTTATCGCCAACAAACAGAAAAAGGACGCGGAAGATTTTATTTCATAATATGTAAGGGTTATTTAAGTCCAACGTTCATTAGTTCGCTTCTGATTCGCAATAATTAGCAGTCGCCATTAACAAATTACAATTATATATACCTCAAGTTACATATACCTAATCATCTTGTAAAAAGGGATTGGGGAGTGGAAGGTAATATCCCAATGTAAATATTTTTGTAACATCAATCTTACCCGTTGAGCGCGACGTTGATGAGATTTCATTGTTGACGCAATCCGCCTCGAGTGGACTGCGGCCCTCCGCTTGATTTACGATGAGTTTTATATTTTAACTAGCTAACGCTTTGCTGTTGCTTACACTGCTAATAATTATTATAAAAATTGGCTTTGAATTTGCAATCAAGACGTAATGGTGCGACAAACGCGCTTGCGTAATGATGCGACAGACTCGCTAATAATAATTAATTTATTTCAAAAAACCAGGACTCATTTTGTTAGTTATTTGCACCTTTGTGTCTTCGAGAAGATATGCTTCCAAGCAAACAACTTGCATTCCGGTACGATTCTGTGTAGATACTATTTTAGACACTCTCTCATTGGTCTAGTGGTTAGCATGTTCGACTACAGACATGAGGTCCTGGGTTCGAGTCCTAGGTCGGGCCAAATCAAAAATCAACATTGAATTTTCTATTAAGATTTTTTCAATATTTGCCCGAAGTTGGGAAGTTGGCGGTGTGACCCACCCCCGTGCCTCGGAGAACACGTTAAGCCATCGGTCGTGCGTTTGATCTCTCTCCGGTCGTGTCAGGATTCCCGTCACATCGGACTATGAGAGTGAAGGAATAGAGAGTGCACTTGTGTACTATGCCTGCTACTGACAGTATCACTAAGGTGGGTGGGGAAGCATAAGGTGGGATCTTAGTCAAGCAGTAATTTATGAGCAATAAAAAATCCTGTGGAAAGAAGAGAAGTGTAATTAAAGTGAAGAGGTACCAGCCAATCAATTAAAATTCACAGCTAAACAATCTATCACAGTTTTTAATCCATTACGGGACAACTAAGTCCTTGATATAGTTATTACCTGTCTCGAACAGCCATTAATTATTTTTGTACCGTTCGCCACCTGCGCTTAGGTCGTTTGTAATATACAAAGTTGTCACTGAAATACATATTTACTACTAACTGACCCGAGCAATTTTATCTGCTGACAAAGGTAGTGGGTGCGCTTCCTGGCAAGACTTAGGAAATTAAATTTTCTTATTCCATGTCGCATTACAGTGAGCCGTGGAGTGGGATTAAAGTAAAAGAGGCTCAGCAGATCAATCAAGGCTAATTTGACTCCCGAGGCATTAGGGGACAGTGTAACATTTAAATTCACACTCATTCGTGTAAATTACAAAAAAAAAGCTTTACCTGTACCGTGGTATCACAAAATCACACAATGTTTCTTATTTATATCTGTCGTTTGTTATAATCCAACCAGCAAAGATGTACCGCCATACAACAATAGAATAACATTTAAACCATCAGGTGATACGGTCTAGCGCTAATAAATAAAAGGTAATTCATTATTTATACATTACTAGTTGACCCAGCAAATTTCTTACCATTCAGAAACAATAAATAAAAAAGCTACATTATAATTGCAGAATCTTTCAACTTTAGTAAAAAATGTTGTTGAAAACTTAACAGGTACAAGAAGAATTCATAACACAAAAATGCGAAATTAAAAGTGCGTGCTTACCAAGTACACGTCAGAAGTGAAACTTCTTCGGCAAACTATTTTTTAAGTCTTGTTTATATTTATACAAATCTAAAACTTTAGATTTCCGAGACTTAGAGGGTGGGAAAAAGGAAGATAGGTTAGGAATTTAATTGGCATTAAAATAGTCAAAAATTAATAAAAATGCCAAGTGTTTTTTTGTAAATATTAAAAATACCTAATCTTCTAAGTACATCAAAAAGCTGCACATCTTCGTGAAAGCAAACTAGAGAAGCTTCACTTTAAAAGAACACTTATATTTAATTGGATTTCTTTACGAATTTTAAGTGTAGTTGATTTTTAAACGAAAGCAAAATTGTTATTTTTACTATATTCTAAGCATTTTATTTAATATTTACTCAACATTTACACTTCTTATCAAATAAAAACACATACAATAGTAACTTTATAGTCAATTTCCTAAAGTATATCAAGTGTGAGATCAATGCGCTCCAGGAAAAGGATACCATTAAATAAAAGGCAAAACCAACCCTTCCACTCTATTACGTACACATTTCATAAAAATGGAGATGATGTATTCGTTGGCGGGCTTTATACACAACGTGTCGGGAATGTTGGAATAGGATCGGATAAATTTATCACAGATTTATTGCCGGGGAATTTTTCTCTATTTACAATCATTGGTTAGGCAGATTTCCCGTGGAGGAACGTGATTAGCTAATAATAATGTTTATCTATATGTTTGTATGACCAAAGTCTTCGAACAGTGCGTGTTGCCAATGATGACATACGGTTCTGGGACGTGGTCGCTGACTATGGGCCTCATGCGGAAGCTCAGAGTCACTCGCCATGCGATGGAGAGGGCTATGCTCGGAGTTTCTCTACGTGATAGAATCAGAAATGAAGAGATCCGTAGTAGAACCAGAGTCACCGACATAGTCCTACGAATTGCGAACCTGAAGTGGCAACGGGCGGGGCACATAGTCCGAAGGACCGATGGACGTTGGGGGCCGAAGGTGCTGGAGTGGCGACCCCGCACCGGACGGCGCAGTGTAGGCAGACCCCCCACAAGGGTGACCGACGATATAAAGAGGGTCACCGGTAGTCGCTGGAGCCAGGCGGCGCAAGATCGGGCCTTGTGGACGTCATTACGTGAGACGTATGTCCTGCAGTGGACGTCCATCGGTTAAAGCGACGACGACGATATGTTCGGAAGTCTGGAGGAAATCGCTGATCATGCCTTTTTCTTAGTTTCCTTGTATAAGCCCTCTGATCATAATTTATCATTCTGCGTCTTTGCAGGTGTACAATAAAGAGTACTATTAGTATATATATTTCGGAGTCAAGTATTTTCCGGAACGCCTACGCCATCTATCGGGACTAGACAGAGTCAACGAGTCACAGGTCGGCGGCATTTCTCTACAGTTATCGAGTGACGTTCTGTCAGAGCGGTTGACTGTTGAAACTGTCGCGAGTTCCTCACTCGAAGTGATTAGACATTATAATCAGAGCTAAATAATAACGTGTTTGATTGCACTAACATTACCCACCGACGCCCACAGTTTATAGATTAAATTATGGATCCGACTAATGACGATGTCGGCGGGGAACCTATTCTTCTTCCTCTCATTCTCATATATACCTATCAATGTACATAAAAAAGTAATTCGTCACGGGACGCCTGACAAATGTAAAATGTAGAAATATACAGCCAAGATACATTATACCGCAGTAAACAAAACTCTGTATACATTTTAGGTCGATGTGGGGAGAGAGACGACGTGGCGACGGTTCTCCATGACATGCATCGGTCTCACGTGGTGGTATGATATAGATGTTTCACATCAATAATGTCGTGTGATAGTTGCCAAGGGACTCCGAAACTACTCCACCGATTTTAATAAATTTTCGAATATTTTGTTGGATTTATTATGACTTATTTATTATTTTAACAGCAGATAAAAAGTAATATATCGTTTTCACTCACATATTTCACAGTTTTAGAATCTACAGTCTTAATTTGGCCAAACGTCAAGAGAGTATCTGACTCTTAACTAGTTTCCTGTTGGGGAGTAGGAAAAGTAAAATGCCTTAGGAAACGTAGTAGGAAAAGTAAAATGTAAAAGTAGGAAAGTTAGAAGGCATTTTACTTTTAAGTATGAGACAAAAATAGATATATAACGATAAGTAATTTTTTTTAATTCGTCACTGCCCCAAATAACAGAATTACTTTCAGAATATTGAAGATCACGGCCGAAGTCTTTCAAAAATATAAACAAAAACTAAGTAGTTGCCTTACCTGGTTTTGATCGCCGCACATCTCTACTAGAGAAGTGTAAACTCATACCATTAAAGGTTATAATAGCTTTTTGGTTTTGTAAATACTACGTATATCCGGTGATGTTACCCGCATGCTTCCGGGTCCCATGAACATACGTTGTAACCAATATTTGTCGAATCTAATTGTCAATCTAAATTATTTTTGAATCAACCTGAACACAGTCAAAAAACATCACCAAAATCGATTCAACCGTTTAGGCGTTCAGTCACATACATACATACATACATACATACATAGCATCACGCCTCATTCCCATAGGGGTAGGCAGAGACAACATCCTTCCACTTGCCACGATCCTTGCATATCTCCTTCGCTTCTTTCAATCTCATTAAACCTTTCATACAAGTTCGTCACATATAGTCACATTCAAACGTACAGTCATATTCAAACGTCCAATAAATAAATGTATGTCGGAGTGCAAGTCTGTGGAACGCTGGCGCCATCTTTGTATCGGCGCGGGGACAGAGTCAATAAGTGGCAGTCCGGCCTGTCTCTCGGCAGTTCTCGAGCGGCGGTCGGCCGGAGTGGTCGACTTGAAACTGTGGCGTTCCTAGCTATTAGTGTTAATGAGTTTGTGTAAATTGATATCGGGAACATTAAGTGATTGAACATTATAATCCGAGTTAATTAACAAAGTGTTTGATTGCACCAACATTACCCACGAACGCCCACAGAATAAGAAATTAAATAATGGATCCCATTAATGGCGATGTCGGCGGTGAACCCTACGCCCCTGTGCTTTATGCTGCTCCGTTCTCTCTTATTCTCCGACATGTATATATTGTAATAAGCATAAAATATGAATACATTTCTACGTTAATATCCGCAAGTGATACAGGTGTAATTTTATCATTACAAAAAGACTATATGTAGCATACACGTAAACAGATATGAATTTTATTGAATTTTTCACTACAAAAAGTACGTTAGTTAATGAATTAATCCATTATTATACTCGTATGTACATTCAACAACAATTAACTGTAAAAAAGTAACAATACCATCCGATTCATGCCTCATATCGTCCCATTGTTCTGATTCGTTATTTGATATAAAAATTTATTATTTTCACAAAAAGCATGTTATATCTCGACATTTATTGAACTTTGCACAGAGAATGTCGATTTTAAGAGTCAATATTTGGAAAATATCCAAGTTCCTAGAGAAAGAAATTACCGGATGTTTGGGCGTTGGTATGTATTTTGCCATATATTGCACACGGTTGAACAGTCTAGCAAGGTTTATGTAATATGTATATTACTTATATATAATTTTTTCAGGTCAGTTCTTGCTTATGTCACTAAGCCACTAGAGTACTTAGGACTGTCACGGAATCATGTCGAAATAAATTTCAAGGCACTTATAAAAAAAAGATGAAGCTTGAAAGGCCTTTTACCTTGTCGGAAAACGAATTTAAAGCTCTCACTACCAAAGAGAAACTCCGTACCATTACTCCAGCAACGCCGTTTGTTAAATTTAAGAAAGTATTTTTAACACGTGAATTATAACAAGTTATTTAATATCCTTCATAAATAAGCCCGAAATTCAGGAAGAAGATATATATAGCTTTAACTTTAATGTTAGTACTGGTGTAAATACTTTAAAAAATAAAGAAATTAATTCATCTATATATATTACCTTGATAAGTAAAAAATTATAAAACACTTAACTCCTATGAATATTTAGATCCTTATATAATTTTTGCACTTTCTCCAAATATTTTTTTGCAATAAAAAGGGAGAGTTAATAATTTCTTGTACATCACACTAGTAGCATAAAACAAAAAAGGGTAAATAGTAAAACCAACTTTTGGTTTAAGGAGATTAGTTAAATGTATAAAAGAGTCCTTAAAAGTAATGTTTCTCTTAGATCTCATCTAGATTCGCAAAAATCAACAGAAATTATACACTGCATTAATTTAACGTTAAAGTTATCTTCTTAGGACAAAAACAGTGAGAAAGAGAAAAGTAAACAGTAAAACAAATGATAGTACAAAAAGGTGGCCTTATGGCTAGCAGACAACCTTAAAGGCGATTGGCTAAATGTATAGAAGAGTATTTAAAATTAGTCTATCTCCTAAATTTTCAGAGAATTCATTAAACGTTAAAATGTAAAGTTACCTTCGCTTTTATAACATTAATAGAGAGAACTGAAACTCAATTCATTTCATACATAATTTTCAAGAAGCAGTGTTAATGTGTGATTCCAGGGACCGCAATGCCATGACAAAGTTTCACGGGAGACAGATTAAGTTTATTAGGTCCCATGTCGGGCGCCATAAAGCGGCTCATCATATTGATGGGCTTTTTGATGGTCACACATAAACATTAAACCGTTGCTTTTATTTTCTTGATGACATATACACTGAAATGATTGAAGAGAACTGTTCAGAGGGAACAGTTACGTTTAAATAAATTACTAGGTTGTTGGTTGCGGACAATATTTAGTTCTAACGTACAAATTAAATTGAAATGTGTCGTTGTGGGTAGATCGATAAATTCTTTATTGCACACATAAATTAATAAAAGGGTCTGAGAAACAAGAGCACGCAGAGGCGGTTTTATTATAAAAGTTATATTAACAAGCAACCCTTTTAGGTGACAGGTAGGTATGTAGTCGGTTACATCCGGGAGCTGAATGCGTCAGCGAACGTCTGGCGTCCACCACTCGGATGAATAGAAACCTATTCGTCTGGCTGGGTTTTAGAAGGTATTCTGGTTAACAGTGAGTCCTACCACTCCTGGATGGATACTTTGTACTTTATACTCCAACCAGCGTGCGAAAAATCATTTCTCAAAGACAATATAAAGGTCAAAAGTAGGTCGATGAAAAAAGAAAAGTATACACGATAAACACATTCAATATATACATGAAAATGTATAGTAGAATAAATTATTAATGAATAATTTCTAACGTTCGCCTTGGTCTTTCCCTTCCAGCTTTCGCATTCAGTCTTAACTCATAAATCCTTTTGTCAGTCTCCTATCATTCATTCTCTCTACATGCCCAAACCATCTAAGCATACCTTTTTCAATTTTAGTCACCACGTCTTCTTTTATACCACAACGATCTCTTTTCACACTATTTCTTACTCTGTCACTCAGTTTTAATCCACTCATGCTTCTCAACGCTCTCATCTCTACCGCATTTATTTTACTTATGTGATTCTTCTGCCATACCCAACTTTCACTACCATACATAAGTGTTGGCACCAACACTCCAGCATGCACTGCCAGTCTAGCCCTTTGAGACACCATCTGGCTATTCATAAAAGCATGCAGAGCACCATTTACCATATTCCCTGCATTCACTCTCCTTTCGATATCACTGTCACATGTTCCATCTTTTGTAAATTTAGATCCCAAGTATACAAATTCTTTCACCTCTTCCACTTGTTCCCCATCTATCAAAATATTGCCATTCATCATAGATTCATCTCGTTCAAAAAGCATAACTTTCGTTTTGTTTACATTCACTTTCATTCCTTTCCCTTTCAAAGCTTCATTCATAATATTTAGCATCTCCTGTAGCTCGTTAGCGGATGACGCAAGTATTACTTGATCATCAGCGTAGAGTAAACATTTGACGAGTAATTTATTAATTCTTAACCCATACATACTTTCTTTTAAACCTGTCAAACATTTATCCATGAATAGGTTGAACAGCCATGGTGACGCAACACATCCCTGTCGAGCACCTCTTTCGACAGGAAACCACTCCGTGTACGCTCCGTTTATTCTGACACAGGCACTAGAACCCTTATAGAGAACTTCAATGCTTGAATCAGACTACCGCTCACACCATACGTAGATAACGTTGACCACAGCTCATTCAGTTTCCTGGACCAAATCAAGGACATTTTAAATAACGGCCAGGTCAAGAGAACTCTAAACCGACGAACTTGTATGAAAGGTTTAATGAGAATGAAAGAAGCGAAGGAGATATGCAAGGGTCGTGGCAAGTGGAAGGAAGTTGTCTCTGCCTACCCCTATGGGAATGAGGCGTGATGCTATGTATGTATGTGTATAATTTCTAACTTCTTATTTAGGAGGACTTATTCCAAGTTTGTTTGTTTGTTCAAGAAAATTTTAAAAATCACGTCATTCTTTATACCAAAAATCATTAAAATTGATTTACGACTTAGGTGTTTATACAGACAGACGGAGTCGCTTTCGTATTTATAATATTAGTATTCATTCCCTAGGGAATAAACAATTAATAAAAGTAAATTCAACTCGCACCCCTGTTATATTTAACTCCAGTGAAACAATTGGTTTAAATAATGCAGCAATGTTGGTTCATTCATATTCAAAAGGCGCACATTTAATGCAGAGCTTTATTTTAAAATTTGCATTATATTTGAATTTTAAAAGTGCGTAAACAACTTAACAGGTTTACAGTTCGGACGTAATCGTATCTGATAAATAAATACTAAGACAGATTTCTATGTAAAATACTCTTTTAATTGGCAACGGATTATTGTGAATATAGATCCAACTATTAGAAGTTATGAAAGGTATGTGGCGTCTCTTTAGTATGAATAATGGTGCTATTTTATATAGCAGTGATACGTAACAGCAGAAGAAACCGTCAGAAGACTTGATTTTGTGTGTCTCCTATCCCTTTTGATTGGTAGTGACAACTGATGTCAGGATTCTCAGAGCAGATTCTTGAGAACGAACCCTTGTTGACCCAGTTCAAAGTTCGAGGGGTATACCGCTGGGTTTTATTGGGTATTCTGAACTATAGTGACCTCACTCCTTACTAAAGGTATAACCAGCGGAAACAAGCGTTGATATCAAAAGACCATTTGTTTTTTTTTGTTGTTCAAAAGGTGAAACGACTGTTTATAAACCCCCAATGGCAATTTAAGGTCAAGACCGCTTCGGATGACAGTACAGCAACGAATAAATTACCTTTGGGCCTTGTTGTTGATTTTTGGACCAAACAAGAAGATATTTGGCTGTTCTTTATGCTCTGTGCAAGGGAAGGACTTGAGTTCGATTCGTGGCCTGGTAAATAAAGAAAACTCATTTTTTTATTCACGACTGGTGGTAGGATTCAGTCACATCTATTTATCAAAGAAGCAGCGAAGACGAAATAAATTTTGCGCTATGACGATAGAAATCATTAAAAGGTTTGTCTTTTGCTTACTTATTGCAATGTTATCGCGTAACTATCTTAAACTGTAGCATCAGGTAAAATTACAGTCACACGGTTACCAATCACTAATAAAACTGTTTCACATCTTAAGACGTCAGACGCTGAGGGAATATTTGATGATTTTAGTCCGTAACTCGCGCTGCCCAGTCGAGTAGGATTTCATTCGTAATCAATTTGAATTCCTCGAAAGGCATAAATAGAAAATATGAAAGAATCAAACGGCAAATCGGCTGGCTATTGAAATTCAATAGTTATTGAATACATTTGATATTCAGCGAGAAGGCCGGCAGAGTGCTGAATAAGGCGGCTTCCTGCACGCTCAATGGAACACAATCGACATTTTGCAGGACCACTTATGGACACGGTTCAGCATTTTGCGTCGGGGAATTCCTCGTATGACTTTTTGCCTCACCCTATGTTCTATTGTGTTGGAAGATTGACAGACAGACATAATTCCTTCACTACCATCCAATATTATTTAATTACAATTTTTGCACTTGCTCTGAATGGGTCCGAACCCAGGACCTGTGCTAGCCAATCGATTGCTTGCCCCATTACAATAAAGATGCCATCATTTAGTAAGGTTTCCCCAATCAATGGAATACTTTATTTAAGTAAGTAAGTAGCAGCCCATTAATTAATTAAAGAGGGTTTTTTGAGCATAGACCCACCACGCTGCTCCGCTGTGGATTGGCAGGCATAGTACACAAGTGCACTCTTTATTCCTTCACTTTCATAGTCCGATGTGACGGTAATCCGACACAACCGGAGAGAGATCGGGCGCAGGACCGACGGCTTAACGTGCTCTCCGAGGCACGGAGGTGGGTCACACCGCCAACTTCCCAACTTCGGGCAAGTATTGAGAAAATCTTAATAGAAAACTCAATATCCATTTTTTTTTGGATTGGCGCGACGCGGGACTCGAACCCAGGACCTCATGTCGAAAATGCTAACCACTAGACCAATGAGGCTGTCTTTATTTATTTAGACATAATTAAAATTCTCTGGAACACTAAACTTCCCAATTTTAAAATATTTTACATTATTTAAACCTACATTATTAAAAGAAAATTAAAAATGAATACTCAACTTAAAACTCATCCATAATATAGAATTTATATAAGTAGTTGTGTGTGTATGTGCGTAATTAGATTAACATATAGAAAGTTGTTTTATTTTTGTTTTTCAGTGAGTGGCTGTTTAATTTTATAATATGTATTAAAAGAACCTTTCGAGTATTTTTTTAAAAGTGAGAAATTGCCTTTGTATTTGGGAAATGAACATTTATAGCTACACACAAAAAAAACGCAACGTATTTGTGATTTATTAAAGTACCAACTAGATCGTACATACATACATATATAGCATCACGCCTCATTCCCATAGGGGTAGGCAGAGACAACTTCCTTCCACTTGCCACGACCCTTGCATATCTCCTTCGCTTCTTTCATTCTCATTAAACCTTTCATACAAGTTCGTCGGTTTAGAACACTCTTGACCTGGCCGTTACTTAAAATGTCCTGGATTTGGTCCAGGAACGTTCGCCTTGGTCTTCCCCTTCCAACTTTCGCATTCACTCTTGACTCATAAATCCTTTTTGTCAGTCGCCTTTCGTTCATTCTTTCTACATGCCCAAACCATCTAAGCATACCTTTCTCAATTTTAGTCACTACGTCTTCTTTTATACCACAACGTTCTCTTATCACACTATTTCTTACTCTGTCACTCAGTTTTAATCCACTCATGCTTCTCAACGCTCTCATCTCTACCGCATTTATTTTACTTTTGTGATTCTTCTGCCATACCCAACTTTCACTTTGAGACACCATCTGGCTACTCATAAAGGCGTACAGAGCACCATTTACCATATTCCCTGCATTCACTATACTAGATCTTCAACTAGATCGTCAGTACACCTATTTTTTCAATTAGTATTTTTCAAAGTAAAGAACTTACCTATATTTAGAGCTGTGTAAGTACACCTTTCATGTCTTTTCAAATGGTGAGAAATGTTCATTTGGCATTTCCAAAGCAACGTTTCTCACCGTGTAGAAAAAAATAAAGTTCGCCATGTATCTGTGAGCGATAATTTATGAAGTACCAAGGCTCTCTCAAAAGATAGACAGTACACTTATTTGAAATGCCAGCGAAGGTGATTTGTAAAAACGTTTTTCTCAAACTGCTAGTCGGATAAATAGCTTTCGCTTCTAATGTCTGCCGTTGGGAACTCGTCTAAGTTGTTAAATGTTCTGTAGTTTTGAATTGTTCGATCTCAGAGGAACTTTTATTGAAAACTTTTGCAGACTTTGTAATCCTTTTAAATCTTGGAGTTTCAGGCAATGATAAAAGTATTACACGTTATTAATTAAAACCGGTTTCGAATAGCGTGCTGTAAGCATTGACATAAATGTACATTAAGATGACAGCGGATGCACTTTTCCAATTAATATTATAAAGAGGAAACATTTGTTGTGGGCTCTTCTCGGATCGGGGCGCGAAGGAACCCTCGTAACTTTAGATTTTAAGTCGTTCTGGAGTATCATCATCAGACGTACATTAGAATTAGAGTGTGGAAAGGAAAAGAAAAAACAAAAATTTGACGATTCAAAAGTGCTGTAATATGCCTACTTGAATAAAGATATTTTGATTTGATTTGATTTGATTTGTGTTTCTGTATGTAAGTATGTAGGTTTATTACGGTTTCACACAAAAACTACTGGATTGATTTCAAAAAACTATTCACCTTCAGAAAGCTGCATTTTCATTGAGCGATATAGGCTATATTACATTCTCAAAAAAAAATTGAGATCCCTAAGAAAAATGCATAAATGTAACCCAAGGTATGAAATAAAAAACCTATTATCGCGTGTGCTGCGAAAACTATTAAAGATAGAACAAAAAAATGTTCTACAATATTAAAAAAACATATTATTATCTATAAAAAAGTACGGGATACCTTATGTCTAATTACTGTAGTTATGCCACCATAAATACTTTTTACATTTTAAAAGTTAAAAATAGCGCCGGCAATAATCAAACCATATTATTCATACCTCTGTACTAATCCTTATCCTATTAATTGATATTTTATTAAAGACAGTTTCAATACCTGTCAAATGCTTTTTAAGTTATTAAACTCAGACATTACATTCCAAAGATATAACAAATTTAAAAATATCAATCTACAAAGAATAACGAATCCCGAGTCGAAATCCGGAACAAAACAAAGCCACGTCAAATGTTGTGTATATGGAAGTTCTTTGACACATAAATAAATCGTCTCTCTAATTTTATAAAAGAAAGATTTGCATTTTGAATTTTTTTTTTCATTTTTAACTTATATTTATAAATAATCAAGCTAAATATGACTGGACAGATTTAAACATTTATTAAATTGACTGATGTTGATGACATTCTACGCAAATAATGTTACGAATTTAAAAATGTATTCGTTAGATATATATTCGTTGTAAAGTGAAATCTGTATATTGATTAGATTATGAATATGTGTATCTAATATTCTGAATTACTACTTTTGCAAGTAAGCGCGTCAGGGGCGTACAAAATTGTTTCATACAATATTTTGAATTACACTATATTTTTGTCTATCTACTATCCATAATTTATTACCAATCAAATTAAATGCAAATGTATATAATTTCAATAAGAATTTTCCTCCGATATACCTCAGTGCCTGAAGAACAGTGTGTGTTGCCAGTGATGACATACGATTCTAAAATGTGGTCGCTGACTATGGGCTTCATGCGGAAGCTCAGAATCACTCAGCGTGTGATGGAAAAGGTTATGCTCGGAGTTTCTCTACACGATCGAATCAGAAATGAAGAGATCCGTAGCAAAACCAGAGTCACTGATATAGTCCTATGAATCGCGAACCTGAAGTGGCAATGGGCGCGGCACGGAGTCCGAGAGACCGATGTACGTTGAGGTCCAAAAGTGCTGGAGCGGCGACCCCGCACCAGCCGACGCAGTGTAGGCAGAAACCCCACAAGATGGTCGCCGGTAGCCGCTGGAGTCAGGCAGCGCAAGATCGAGCCTTGTGATTACTTGAGACCTATGTCCAGCAGTGGACGTCCATCGGTTGAACCGATGACGCCGACTACAAAGAATTTTCTTGTATAAACTTGTATGATTTGCATACGAGATAAACTCTACTGAAAGTTGTACCTTCAACCAGGATTATGGGACTAGTTGAAGAGCAGAATACCCAGCGGTTTCATCAAAGTCCTGAACAAAAGCACGGAAGGTTCAGTGGGGACATTACGCTCTAGGACCCCGGACATCGTCTGTTACGACCATTCAGGTGCCATAAGAAGCTTCACTTCGAAAGACCTCGTATCTCGATAACAATGTAAACAGTGTTTAATATAGTATTTACATTGACCGATATAGCGTAATCCAATGTATGGTTCGTTGGCCGCACAACCCAATGCCCTCGACTGCGCTCGACCTTTTAAATTATCCTCACGCATCATTGCGTACGTATTACGTCGTAATCCTCGTAACATTACGCTGTTTTAACATTTGTTGCAGGAAATCCGAGTTTCTATTACCTTTTTACCTAGCAAAAACGCTATAAATTAGTATATTTAAAAAAGTCTATAATAAACAACAGCAATATTTCCAAACACCGTTGCTAAGTGCTAGTAATTATACGCAAATATTATTAAAATGTATTACTAGCTGTTCCCCATGGTTTTCTCCGCGTAGTTCACAATCCCGAGGGATTTTCAAGTTAATGTCAAGAACAGCTTTGCGAGATCGCAGTTAGTGTAGTTATATACTCCGATCCTGTGGCATATAAAACTCACTCATATTTAACGTCTACGTCGCGAAAGCAATATGCCTGAATATCAAATCAGTCGGGCTATTACTTTAGTAGACCTCGGAGAAATAGTTTTTTAATCTCCATTGTATTAAAAGAGGCGATGTACTCACAGTTCATGAGTTATAAATGATGTTACTTACACTTAACGTAACTTAGTTGACAGCAGAAGTCATATTTATCAATCTCTCAGTTTTGTATATCAGGATGTAGTATACATTTCCAACCGGGAGTGTGGGACTCACTGGTCTAACAGTATGCTTAATAAAACCCAGCGGAACCCTCTTTATCCAGGTGTTGGGGTTCAGATTTCCGCTGTTGAGGGTGAGCAGGCGAGCTAAATTGCGCCTCCTGGAGCAAAAGGGACTAGCGTCAGCCATGAACTCTCTATGTCTGTTTAGTGCCTCCCTCTGCATAATGACAGCCAAGCATAGTGCCCACAATGCTGGGAAGTGAGGGGTCACTCCCAATCAGCGATGTCATTGGCGACAAACAACGTAATGCGATATTTTTTATACTCTTTAAAGGTTAAAGGGTTGTGCACAGGCTTCCTCACATATAAGATAAAATGTTGTCTGTACATTAAAGATAATATTTAATCTAAACAGGACAATGTCCGCCTGATTAGCTAGTGTACAATATAAAGACTGAAACTACACGCTAAACGCAATTTGGAAGTCCAAAATGTACACGAAATAATTTACATGTTTAATTGAAATATGTATTCAGAAATGTTGCAAAAGTTAATTGAGTCCCTTGTCTGCATCCGGCACGAGGGACCATCCTGTAATATATTATGTAGCGCGGGCATTTAGCTCAGGCGGAAATTACAAGGGGTTGATATTTCTAGTTTAATAACACACACGAAAGGGGACTTCAGTTTGGTTACCTCCACACTGTTAACTTATCATTGCTATTAGTTATTCATCTAATCTATAAACAATTGATAAGAATACTAGCTAACTCGAGAAACGTTATTCTGTCTTAACTATGAATATCGGATTTGAATTGGAAAGTCAAGAGTGAATGTGAAAGTTAGAAGGGGAAGACCAAAGCGAACGTTCCTGGACCAAATCCAGGACATTTTAAATAAGGGCCAGGTCAAGACTACCGACGAACTTGTATGAAAGGTTTCATGAGAATGAAAGAAGCGAAGGAGATATGCAAGGATCGTGGCAAGTGGAAGGATGTGGTCTCTGCCTACCCCTAAAGGAATGAGGCGTGATGCTATGTATATAATTAATAAATAAAAAAAAGTGCATGTCTACTTAAGTATACGCGCTAGAATTACCTTTCGCCTTATTTGTAGAAAAAACAACACTAACAATAAAATAAAAAAACGGACATCTTTTTATTTTAACATGCAACTTATACATATTGATATTTACTACTGAATTCACGTCTAATGGTTGGAATTCAGTAGACATGTGAGGTACCAGTGGCTTATGACAACTAAAGTCTAGTACAAATATTCTTGTAGAAACATTGTCTAAATATCGTACAAATAGAGCATCAATAGTTGTACCATGTCGTGTCGTGGAAAGTAAAGTTGAATGACAGATTTAAATCTTCACGTAAGAAATTGATAAGTTTCCCAGCATTTTCTATGTTGAAATTAACAACTTATCCTCTCCTTTACCCGTGTAAGTTCCTTCGACCGTTGCGTATGGAAACAATGCCCGTTTTAAAAAACGTAAACCAACTTTCATTGGATATATTAAGTTATAGTTTTGATAAGAATGTCACGATGATATCTTCAATGTCACAATATATCTAACGAGTAATATAATAAAATAATTAAGGTGTTATATTATTATAAAATATTAAAAAAAGTAAAATGTTGACTATAGCGAACTACAGTGTGTCGGTTTTTAGACGGTGTGCGCGCGCTTTTTAAAAATTTACACTCATCACTTTTCCTTAACGCGCCAAAAGAAGTACAACTTCAATAAAAATATTCAAAAACATGCTGTCTATTCTTTTTTAATCACAAAATCCTTCGTTTGATTGTCTAGATATTACAAGTATATGAATAGTTTTTAGCAGAGTTTCTCAAAAGCTGGGCCTGAAAATGATCATGGATAAGACGAAAATTATGACTAATATCCGTGTACCGCCACACTCAGTCATCGTTGAGAACTCGACACCAGACGAGTACACAAACCTGGGACACACAGTCCAGCTAGGTAGGTCCAATTTCCAGCAGGAGGTCAACCGCCGAATCCAACTCGGTCGGGCAGCGTTCGGCAAACTACGCCAGATATTTTCGTCCCTTATACCTAAGTGCCTGAAGATCAAGATCTTCGAGCAGTGCGTGTTGCCAGTGATGATCTATGGTTCTGAGACGTGGTCGCTGACTATGGGCCTCGTGCGAAAGCTCAGTCACTCAGCGTGCGATGGAGAGGGCTATGCTCGGAGTTTCTCTACGTGATCGAATCAGAAATGAAGAAATCCGTAGTAGAACCAGAGTCATCGACATAGTTCTACGAATCGCGAACCTGAAGTGGCAATGGATGGGGCACATAGTCCGAAGGACCGTTGGACGTTGGAGGCCGAAGGTGCTGGAGTGGCGACCCTGCACCGGACGGTGGAGTGTAGGTAGAGCTTCTACAAGGTGGAGCGATGATATAAAGTGGATTGCCGGTAGCCGCTGGAGCTAGCGGCGCAAGATTAAGACTTATGGAGGTCATTACGTGTGACCTATGTCCAGCAGTGGACGTATATCGGTTAAAGCGACGACGACGACGAATAGTTTTGTTGATATTCCGAACATTCCGATATTCGGAACAGGCGACATGCGACAAACACTTGCGATTTGTTACGAGACATGTATTTTGTAATACATATAAATAATATCCACGTAAGAAATCGTATTTGAGTTTAGTCTCAAAACACGAACTTTTAAATAGAGCCGAAAACCTTTTCTAAAATCGATGGCTTAAAATGTTAATCTCTGGTTTAACATTGTTCCGACCTCAAGAATGGCGTAATCATTTAAACTAAATTAAATTATAATGTAACCTAAAAAAATACAAACAGCAAAAAATCACAACTTTGGTTCGATGCACTTCTGCTGTAAGAGTTGTCGTCTTAAAGAAGACCAATCGACGTAGCATTGTTTTGATTGAAATCGTCGTCGTCGTCGTCGTCGCTTCAACCGATGGACGTCCACTGCTGGACATCGGTCTCACGTAATGATGTCCACAAGGCCCGATCTTGCGCCGCCTGACTCCAGCGGCTACCGGCGACCCTCTTTATGTCGTCGGTCCACCTTGTGGGGGGTCTCCCTACACTGCGCCGCCCGGTGCGGGGTCGCCACTCCAGCACCTTCGGGCCCCAACGTCCATCGGTCCGTCGGACTATGTGCCCCGCCCATTGCCACTTCAGGTTCGCGATTCGTAGGGCTATGTCGGTGACTTTGGTTCTGCTACGGATCTCCTCATTTCTGATTTGATCACGTAGAGAAACTCCGAGCATAGCCCTCTCCATCGCACGCTGAGTGACTCTGAGCTTCCGCATGAGGCCCATAGTCAGCGACCATGTCT
>JACTOM010000667.1:2533983-2559173 GCA_015832385.1 Elymnias hypermnestra
TCTTGCAACTTATAATACGATTTTTCTATCAACTTTCTTTTAACAAAGACTTTGAATTTATTAATTGACATCTTTAGAACGTCTTGTGGGAGTTTATTATAGAAACGTATACAGTTACCCTTAAATGAGTTGTTAATCTTATGCAGCCTACTAGAATTTATAACAAGTTTGTTTTGGTTTCGTAAGTTATATGATGTACATTCACTCTTTTTATTAAAAGAGTCAATGTTTTTATGTACATACAACAAGTTTTCTAATATATATACGCAGTGAACTGTCATTATGTTAACTGCCTTGAATTTGTTTCTTAGCGACTCTCTTGGACCCATATTGTAAATCGCACGAACGGCCCTTTTCTGCAGCACAAATATTGCATCTATATCAGCAGCATTACCCCAAAGTAGAATACCGTATGACATAATGCTGTGAAAATAGCTGAAATATACCAGTCTGCATAACATTACACCATTATTTTTTGTATTTTTAAATGTTTCTTCTATATAGTTTTACTCAATAACTCCTAACATTATAGAGCTATCAGTATTGTCACCCAACTATCTATAGTCTAACATAGTAAAGAAGTTGCTAATATTTTTTTCTAAATTAAACTACCACCCTTTATTTCAACTATCAGTCTAAACATGTCTTGAATCCACTCGAAGACAAAAAAATTAAACAAAATCGGTCCAATAGTTTTGGAGGAGTACATTGACATATACACGCACATAAGAATGATATATATGTTGGAGAATAAGAGAGAACTGAGAAGCATAAAGAACAGGGGCGTAGGGTTCTCCGCCGACATCGTCATTAATGGGATCTATTATTTAATTTCTTATTCTGTGGGCGTTCGTGGGTAATATGCGTGCAATCAAACACTTTATTAATTAACTCGGATAATAATTTTCAATCACTTAATGTTCCCGATATCAATTTACACAAACTCATTAACAATAATAGCTAGGAACGCGACAGTTTCAATAGTCGACTACTCCGGCCGACCAACACTCGAGAACTGCCGAGAGACGGGCCGGACTGCCACTTATTGACTCTGCCCCCACGCCGATACACAGATGGCGCCAGCGTTCCACAGACTATTACATACGGACCAGCGATCCACAGAATCTTGCACACTGCAGATTAGTACAATTACATAAGAATAGAATTTTGAGAATAAGAGAATATAATTTGATATTTCATTTGCATTAACCCTTCTGTAATTTTCTCGCTTCCGTGTAAAATACAACGTATGTTACTCCTTATAATATCAGCTATCTCCTAACGAAAGTCCCGTTAAAGTCGGTCCAGCCAATGTGTAGATCAGAACCGTGTCTACTTTCATATGTAATTAGTAAAAACCTGTTAATTTGCAATACAAGTATGCACTCTCAGTTGTATTTATTTGTATAGATTAGATACATTAGTCATACGGATGATGATCCGTATGACTCCGTCATACGTCTCCGTCTCCGTCCGTAGATCTGATTGTAATGTTAGTAGATGTACTAACATTACAATCAGATCTACTTCAACGTCTTCTTGCTATCACAAGAGCAATTTGAACTTTCTATACAATCGGAACAAGGATTTGGTGCTTAGATTAAGCCAGCAGATCCGCCTCCTTCCTGGTGTTATTTTCCCTTGTATCTATCCCTGTATTATCAAATGAAGTAATTGACTCGTTTTTATGCCGCTTTACATGACCAAGGACTACCTCGTTGGTCTAGTGGTTATCATGTACGCCTGTAGACATGGGATCCTGGGTTCGAGTCCTGGGTCGAACCAATTTAAACATGGATATTGAGTTTTCTATTAATATTTTCTCAATATTTGGGAAGTAGGAGGTGTGCTCCACCCCCGTGCCTCGAAAAGCACGTTAAGCCGTCAGTCCTAAGCCTGATCTCTATCCAGTCGGGTCGAATTTCTGTCATATCGGTTATGAGAGTGCATTTGTGTACTATGCCTGTCAATCTGCAGTGGAGTAGCGCGCTGGGTCTATGCTCTAATAATCCTCATTCCTGTGAAGGAGGAGGCCTGTGCCCAGCAGTGAGACATTAATTGACTGCTACACCTTTACATGACCAAGATACTGATACTGAAATCAGATCTCCATAGCAAATAAAAAACATGTCAACACGGGTCCTAAATAAGGAATGGTTACTCATTGTTATGATACAAGGAATTCATGTTATAAAAAGAACTTTAACAAAAACGGCAACGATCCATTACTAGAATATCTTCTTTGACCTTGCGGATGTACGATGTTTGTGGACTTAAATGGTTTGGTAGTTTTAATCATTTGTTAATATGAGATTTTTGTTATACTGGACATGTAAACCCTAAGACGATTTCAAGATGTCTGACATTTATTGAACAGATGACCGTTGTATGTTATTCTTATTCATTATAAACTTATCCACAACAGTAAAAACACTTGTTGCTTAACACAAAACGGTAATGACTGCCTTAAGATAGAATGCATTATGTAAAGGTTATGGAAAGGAATAAATCGTTATTTAGACGTCAATCACATGATTTTTTTTGATGATAGGTTAGAAATTGACTATATAAAATGTCTAGTAGGGTGCTACTGCTAACAAGCCACGGCCGAAGTCTCCCATCAGTTCAGATTCAGGCAAATTAGAAACCTTTACCCGCCCCGATCAAACCTTAAATCTTATCGGGGATGTGGGACTCGCTGGCAAACCAGAATACCCAGTAAAATCCAGTGATACTCTCCACAACCTTTTGTGGAACACCAGAGGATTGGTAGACACAATCTACCCAGGGATTCCAGCAGATTCCTCTGGGAAACTTAAAAAGGAGGAAGGAGCAGCGCAAATCTTCGTCTCCAAATTTACGCGGAAAACAGGTACTCTCAAGTAAACTTGAAATACTAATATTCATGTGGGAATGGATTCGGAGCTTTTGCAATAATACTTGTGTTATAATCTACTTAAAAGATTACACCAATTGTTTTTCTATTGGAACGGTCGATGGTTTTCTTTTTAAATAAAGATAAAAAATGATCTTGATTTTTAATAAATTTAGTAGGAAATGTGGTCCAAACTTAACCGGAACAAAAAGAATTCGTAATCGAAAAACGCTTCGTCACATATTATAGTTGCGATCGAAAATTGTTGGCTGTCAAACAGAATAACAAAGATAAATATTTTTTTAAATTACAATCGATTTCTGAACGACGGTATGAACATCAAACGATTGACAGGTAGTACTAACTTAAAAGGGAAAACGAAATTGTTGTTTTTACTATATTCCAAGCATTTTTTAAATATTACTTGCATTTTAATCCTTACCTGGATTTCCACAAATAATTAAATACTACTACTAGGTTTTCTCGAGTTTTAGCGAGACTAACGAAGAGCAATTGATTTTTATACGTCGGAGTGCTATAGTCTGTGGAACGCTGGCGTTATCTGTCTATCGGCGTTGGGCAGAGTCAATAAGTGACGATCGGGCGTGCGTCTCTCGGTAGTTCGAAGGTGACGGCCCGCCGGTGCGGTCGACTTTTGAAACTGTCGCATTTCTAGCTATTAGTATTAATGAGTTTGTGTAAATTGATATCGGGAACATTAAGTGATTCAACATTACAATCTCAGTTAATTAGTAAAGTGTTTGACTGTACCAACATTGCCCAACGAACGCCCACAGTATGGAAATTATGGATGCCATTAATGACGATGTCGGCGAAGAACCCTACGCCCCTATGTTTTATGCTTCTCTCTTTCTCTCTCTCTCTTATTCTCCGACCTATATATATTCATTTTTCGTTACGAAACCGGTTGATTTTAGAGGCAACATCGAATGGTTTTATCAATACAATATTTTGCAGATTATTACATATTTGCTTTCCAGCGTCGGTATTTAGATTCCGCTATAACATTCGTAAATACAAACCCAATGATCTGGAATGATCCAAATCAATCGAATTGTTAACATTTGTATCTTATATTATTGTTTACATTTCGATTCGAGTAGTTATATCAATATCTTTCTACATGAAATTTTGTATTTCTCTGATATTTTAGTGTTTATTCTGTTATTCGGAGCATGAATCCAACAAATCAACACTGACAGTCCCTTCCGCTGTGTGTACGATAATATTTTTTTAACCATTCAACGGATTTTCATTTAGTTTTCAGCAATAGAGTGATTTAAGAGGAAGATTTCTATATAATATTTACATATTATAGTACAGAAAGGGTAACACAATTTTTTTTTTTTGTGATGTCCGAAACAAACTTCGAGCGGTTAAATCGCTGATGCTGGATAAATCTTACGAGATAGATAAAATTAATGTTCTGCAGTATTGTATATCTTAAACAGCTCGTTAAAAAAGTCAGTGACAGTATTTATTTATCTCGAAAGGATAACCCACAGTAACCACTTTTATCTTTTTCATCTTACAAAAATACGTGTTATTTATCAAGTTATTTTACACAATACAGTATTATGCCTAATCCAATAAATACATTATATACGTTTGTTTATATGAAGATAATAACTGCCCTAATCAGCATAGCAATAAAATGAATATCTTAGAAGATATCATAGTTTTAAAAAGCTGAGGTACAGCGGCTGGTGAGTAACATAAGCAGCCAATAGATGTGGCCTTGTTTTGTAAATAAATATAAGTATTATAAAATAGATACTTAGAAGGGAATTAATTAGATAGATTTTTAAATAATTAAGGTCCCTAAAAGTAATTCACGACCTTTTATTGTCATTTAAGGCGATCCACTTTTTTCGAACTCGTTTATGGAGTGATTACTCAGTAACGTTCATTAACTAGACTTAATCACTTCTACAAAAAAGGAAATGAAACCTTCAACGTAGAAGTATCTTCTTAAATCTTGAAACATCGCGATATCTAATTTTGTAAATACGCTAAATTCGACCACAGTGCCACTGTTCCCAATTTCAAGTTAATCGGGTGCAGACTTGAAAAAAAATTAATTACGTGAGTGTAGTTTATAACGGCTTAGCTGGTGCAGTACCTAATTTGCAAACAGAGGCCCGAGTTCGATCTCCGTCATCTAGGAAATTGTATTTTCTTATATGTCTGAGTCTGGACCGGTGGCAGCCTTCGGCCGTTGCTAATTACAACCCTTTTTTACACTGGGAAATGCTTTTACGAACTGAGTGTAATGAGCCACTGGCTGCGCCAGAATACCCACTAAAACTCCCTGTGATGACGTTGTAAAAGGTCTCTTTGCACACTTTCTCTGGCAAAATAGTTCATGGGTTTAAAGTGGAGTTGAAAGGCGTTTGTAGCGACTTTCTCCTCCCATCCTTTTCTTCAGAGAAGAAGGGTATCTGGTGCTCTTTCTCTCTATATATCTCTCTCTCTCCATTACATCTTTCAACCAGTTGATAGTCTCGCAGAAGGAAGTAACCGCACTCCATGCCGCTTCACTGCCAATATCGGGCTAGTTAGCAACCTACCAGCAAAGATGGACCGCTAATCAAAGAGATTTGTGTTCCGGTACGATGCTGTGTAGAAACCATAAAAAGTAAATCGCCTCTTGCCAGATGAGCGCGCTTCCATCTTAGATTGTAACATCATTTACCATCAGGCATAATCACAGTCCAGCGTTAACCTGTCAACAATAATAAAATAGATTGATTTCACACGTTCCACTCATATTTTTCAGTTGACTAAACATTTAGTTTTTGGTTGAGATGTTACATCGAAGTTTTATCAGAAATTTAAAACATCTGACTGTTTTAAAACTTGATTAAGCTAACATCGGAATCGGCGGCAAAGGGATGTTCTCGGACAAGTAAACGATAACAGACCAGTACAAAAAGTTTCTTTTTAACCGACTTCAAAAAAAGGAGGAGGTTATCAATTCGTCTGCATTTTTTTTTATGTTTGTTACCTCATATCTCCCGACTGGTTGGACCGAACTTGATGATTTTTATTAAATGAAAGGTAGAGCTCGTCATAGGGTCCCATTTCTTTTAAATCCTAAAGGATATACTTCAAGGGTTGTTTTGTGATAGTTTAGTTAGCTTCTGATGATGGATTCCATGACAAAGTAACGGAACTCTTCAATTCTTAGGAGCAAATGAACGATAATCGACAGAATCTTCTATAGGCTATCCAGATATTTGAGTTGCCTACCGTAACTTCGGTATAGTCAAGTGCTAGTCGTAGTTAGATATGAAGATCAATGGATCTCCTCAACGGCTTACAGTAAGGGTGCGGTTAAAGGCAGAAAATATAAGTGTCTGTAATCAAATAGCAATGAGCTTACGTTTGTTGCTGCATTGCAACAAGTTTAATTCAGATTCACTAAAACTCAAAAAATAAATAATAATTTTAACAAAATAAGAACCGCCTTCAAAACAAACCGACTCCGAATATAAGAATACGAAGAACACTATAAAAGAATACGCAATTATTTCTTACTTTTTAGAGCATATTAATGTATTTGTAAGTCTGTTTTGAAGGCGGTTCTTTTTTTGTTAAAATTTTTTTATGAATCAAAATGATCATTAACAGTATGTCAAGAGTAAAAATAGAATATATCTTCATTCAAATAACTTGTCACCGCTATATTCGCATTATCATATCGTTAGCTGAGCGCGATAGTTATTTTTGTCCATTGGCCGAGTTAAAAATTATAATTAAGTGGATTTCTCGCGCTTGCTTTTGAATAGAGCTCACTAAATACGCGCCCATTCTTATTCTCTTCACTATCAAACAATGTCACTTTAAAACTTGTCATAATTAATTCCCAAGACTTTCGACTTCTACATATTTATATCCGAAAAACTACACTACATAAAAACTAAACAGATTGACATAAAGTTTTAACACAACGTGGTATGTTTTAAGTGACTAGAAATGATTTTATGTACTTTTATTACGAAATCGTCATGGGAACGGGAAATTCAAAGCGTAGTATGGCTGAATCTTTTTCTTCTTAAGTGATTTTGAAGGCCTTTTGAAGTGATGATGTTAAAAATGATAAAGCTAAAGAGTTTGTTTGTACACGCTACTCACAAAAAGTAATTGTTTGTTTGGAAAAAATAGTTCTGTGTTGCACAGCCCATTTATCGAGGAAGGCTTTAGGCTATATAACATCACGTTACGACTAATAGGAGCGGAGATATAAAGAAAAAAGTGACAAAAACAGGGAAAATTTATTCCTTTTGGAAGCTATCGTAGCGTGCGGTGCGTAAACAGTTAAAGTTGTTTAAAAAATTTTGTCTAGCGAAATTATTCCTTTTAAATTAAAAAAAAAAACAGCATCTCTATCTTTTGAAACACTATAGAAGCCACAACGGAAGCCTCCACCAGTTGAACAAGTCAATTCAAATCAAAATATTCTTCATTCAAGTAGGCACTTGAATCAACAGTAGTCTGTCTTTTGGTAACAAATCTACCACCGGTTCGGAAAGTTGAATTCGCTATGACGAAACTCAAAGGTTAAGGTACTCCTTTTGTAGGCTGCAATGTGTAGACTGACACAGGCACTGACTGGACATGGGTGTTTCAGTCAGTATCTGTGTCGGATAGGAAGCGAGACGACAGCGCAGTGTTACCACTGCGACGATGCTCAGCACACACTTGTGGTCTGCCCTGCATGGGGTTTTGAGTGGCGTGTCCTAATAGACTGGGTTGGAGAAGACCTCTCATCGGCAACAGTAATTACGGCCGTGCTCACAAAATACGATGCTTGGAGGGCGATTGTCTCCTTTTGCGAAACCGTGTTGGTTAAAAAGGAAACCGCCGAGCGAGCGCGAGTGGGCCGATCAAACGCGGAGACGGAGACGCAGGGGCGACACTGCAGCTTAGCAGTCATCGAATGCTCCAGCCTTACCTCTGAGGGGTTGCGAGCGGTGAGAGGGGGTTCTCGCACCGTTCTTTAGTATACAACCCCGAGAAAATGTAGCTTAACGTGGCCTTAGGCTTTATTGTAGAAAAAATGATCATAGAATGCATAAGTCATCACACAAGGGTGGCACCAGATGAAAGTTCTTTGGAGAGCCTGTTATCGCCTTACACGTGCAGAGGAGGGCCATCGAGGGGGTTTTAGTGGATATAATCCTACAAAACCTGGCCTTTTCCCTGAAAAAGCCGGGTATCTTTAGAAGATTTATCCCTCGCGAAAAAAAGAATGCACTATTTAATACTGATATGAAAAATGCTCAATCCAACAAATGATTTCGGAACACTCCTTACGCTAAAATATGTCATTACAAGTTTGCTGTATAAATGAATATTACGGATATATAAGATATTATTCAATATATATTGCGACGGTGCTGTGATAATTGATGTGTCTATGAATTTACTCTTGGAGAAGCACGAGATCCTAATTGATATATGGCAGGTATTGCTCTTTTTAACCGACTTTAAAAAAAGGAGGAGGTTATCAATTCGTCTGTATTTTTTTATGTTTTTTTACCTCATATCTCCCGACTGGGTGGACCGATCTTGATGATTTTTTTTAAATGAAAGGTGGTGCTCGTCATAGGGTCCCATTTTTTTTTAAATCCAGTTCTGATGATGGCATCCATGAGAAAACCGGATGTGTTAAATTTGCGTAAGCATGTGCGCGACAAATGGACGAATAACTCAAGATCACGCCAACCGATTTCGATGATTCTTTTTTTATTGGAAAGGATATACTTCAAGGGTTGTTTGATGATAGTTTGGTTAGGTTTTGATCATGGGAGCCATGACAAAGTAACGGAACTGTCAATTTTTAGGAGTAAATTAACGATACTCGGCAGAATCTTTTATAAGATCTCCGGATATTTGGCTTACCGTAACTTCGGTATGATCGAGTGATTATCGTACTTAAATATGATGATCAAAGGAACTCCTCGACGGCTTACAGTAAGGGTGCGATTTTTGGCAGAATATATTAATCTGTAATCAAATAGCAATGAGCTTACGTTTGTTGCTGCATTGCAATATTTATACTGTGTAGTGTTGTGCTTTTTGTTGTTGTTGTGATTACCATATAAAAGACTGGTGATAGCAGGGTGGCAAAACAACTAACCTGTAACGTATGAGTATTAGATAGCGGATTCGAACCCGGGTGTGACGATATCATTGTAAATTTAACTTTGTAAAATTGTTTCATTTAAACTGTTTAAGCTCTCTCTTATAAGCAACACGTTTTTAGGTGTACACATATTGAGATAAATTTGTTAGTTTACTTCAGACTCACTAAAAATAAAAATTTTAACAAAATAAGAATCCGAATATAAGAATACGAAGAACTCTAAAAAAGAATACGCAATTATTTCTTACTTTTTAGAGCATATTAATATATGTGTGAGAATTTATTTTGAAGGCAGTTCTTTTTTGTCAAAATTTTTATTTATGTGTAATATGAAGATAGTTTCTATGTCCGCCGCTTTTCGAAAATAAATATATGAAGAAAGAAATTTATCTTTATCAATTTATCTATCAGAAATCGTTGTCGCGTCAACACTGTTATAAATAATTGTCGAAAAGGTTTTTTTTTACAGAAACTGCGCAAAAAAGCATATGAATTTAGAACGAATTAATAAATAAAAAAGTGTAATCATAAAAATTGCAGCGAAGTTGGAACGTTACCGAAGTCGGCGAATCGTTCCGGAGCATTAACCAGCCCCATTAAGACAATTGTTCACCCTAAACAGCAATAACATAAAGCTCCGAGCTTTTCGACGTCGCTTTCACTTAGCACTGGGGATAATATTGCTCCTGACGTTAGAATTAGGTTACACTGATAATAAAAGAATAAGTGAGAAGCAGTGAGAAGTTTTTCTCTGCGAACGAATGTGGGAACTTCGTTGCTTCAACTCTTGAAGTCGCTTACATAATCCATACAACTGTAGGGACAATAACTTCTTACAGTTTCGTGATTTCCATATAAAGCAATTAACCACAGTATAGTCTGACTGCAGTATAATAATAAGCCTTTATTCACTGTTACGCGTACAAATGTATCCAGTACAATTGATAATATATTAAAAAAAATAGTAATCTTACAAATTATGTAATTTTTTGTAAGTTTTATTTTAATTTTTAATATATATGTCGGAGAATAAGAGAGAACGGAGAAGCATAAAGCACAGAGGCGTAGGGTTCTCCCCCGACATCGTTATGAATTGGATCCATTATTTAATTTCTTATTCTGTGGGCGTTCTTGAGTATTGTTGGTGCAATCAAACACTTGATTAATTAACTCGGATTATAATGTCCAATCACTTAATGTTCCCCATATAAATTTACACAAACTCATTAACACTAATAGCTAGGAATGCGACAGTTTCAATAGTCGACCACTCCGGCCGACCGCCACTCGAGAACTGCCGAGAGGCGCGCCGGACTGCCACTTATTGACACTGCCCCCACGGCGATACAGAGATGGCGCCAGCGTTCCACAGACTATTATAACGGACCAGCGATCCACAGACTCTTGCAATCCGACATATATTTTTAAATGTTAATGTCAATAATTATATTCTTAATGTCTTTTTATATTTAGTCAAATTAGTCTGGCGTAAAAGTCGCCTCTTCGGCATAGGCCTCCCCCAAATTCTTCCAGTTTGCTCTATCTCTGGCTTGGCGCATCCAGTCTGGACCTACTCTTTCCCTAAAGATATCTCTCCATCCTCTGACCTAGATACTTTTAAGAGGCGGTTAAATTCCTTAGGTCGGCAACGCATCTGTGCTGCAGGTGTCCATGGGCGGCGGTGATCACTCAACATCAGGTGACCCGCAAGCTAGTTTGCCTGCCAAGGCTATAAAAAAATATTTTCTTTTGTCGCCCTCTTTTTCTTTTCTTGTCTCTGGCAATCCATCTGTCACCTTCTTTGTCCATCTTGTGTCAATTACTCTGCATACATGTCCTGCCCATTTCCATTTTAATGCTCTGATAATTTTTATTATGTCTTTTAATTTACTTCTTTTTCGTATTATTTTGTTATTTATTCTGTCTTTGAGTTTTAATCCTAACATGCTTCTTTCGATTTTTCTTTGACAAACGGCCAGCTTTTCTTCCTCTTCCTTTCTTATAGACCACGTTTGGCATAAACACGAAAATTGTGAAATATATGTCACCATGTTTTAGTGTATAAATATAAATCAATTCTTTAATTATTAACCGATTTCCTCCTAAACGGCCGAACCGATTTTGATGCAATTTTTGTATACGTTCAGATCCATAAAAGCAAAAACCTCTGGGGATGAGCGCTAGTAATTTATAAAACACAGATATAAATAGAATCTTGATAAATCTATATAAATCAAGGCCACTTTTCGTTGTAATTTTATAACTGCTTACCTGATATTGAACTCCTGTAAATTTGTAACTGTTTCTAAAGTTTAGTGTTAAAAACTTAAAGTAAAAACACATGTTAAATTTTACTTTTATAGTTGAATTTACATTAAAACTACTCAAACTAAAATTTTGTATCTATTATGTAAAATATACGTAACATTAAATAAACATAAAATCAAATAACATAAGCAATAAGTCAATATTTTTCGTGAGAAGGATGAACCTGATGCTTTAATAATAAATGATCAACGTTTGGCGTCAAATTTGTAAGGGTTAATCTTAAATCCTTCGGCTAATGAGGTCCAGTCTCGTCCAGTCCAGTATCGTGGACCCCCATTTTCATTTCATGGACTCCCAATTTTTTTTTCGCTGACGTAGACCCCTTGCAGATTGCCATAGACCCCTAGGGGTCGATATAGACCACTTTGGGAATCACTGACCTATACAAACCCAGTGTTTAGGGTTTGTCCGGACTATTTAGTAGATAGTTTATGTGAAGTTTGTACAAATTCGATCAAGCGGTTCTTCATCTATTATATTTTTTGTAACAAATGAGTCAAGACGTTTGATGTTCGTCCCCTCGTTTCGGAATATTTTTCGGACTTTGACCAAATTCGTTACTAAAGATGAAATATTCTGCAATTATCATTTAGAATTTTCATTTATTGATTCCAAGCCAGTACGAAGTATGCTGGATCAGTTGGTATATCAGTAAATTTAAGTGACCTACGTGGCCAAAATCCTTCCTGACGACTGTACCGATTTTTTTGCATTTTTTATGTACAGGTTTCCGCTCCGATAAATAAGGGATTTTTCCATATTTCCACGTGACCCGAAAACACGCAGAAATCACTTCGAACTGCAGGTAGTTTATAAATAAAAATTTTAACAAAAAAAGAACCGCCTTCAAAACTAACCTTCAAATACATTAATATGCTCTAAAAAGTAAGAAATAATTGCGTATTCTTTTATAGTGTTCTTCGTATTGTTATATTTGGAGTCGGTGCCAAGTACCTACATATATAGCTATAGGTGGGAGAAGCGCGAGAGCTGCCAAGTGGACACCCGGGGAACATCTTCCTTGGCTGACAACGACTCCGAATATAACAATACAAAGAACACTATTGAAGAATACGCAATTATTTCTTACTTTTTAGAGCATATTAATGTATTTGTAGGTTTGTTTTGAAGGCGGTTCTTTTTTTGTTAAAATTTCTATTTATTTCTTGATTTTTAGTGAATCTGAAGTAAACTAACAAATTTATCCCAATATATGTACACCTAAAACGCGTTTCTCATGGGATAACGCCGTTTAAATGAAACAACTTTACAAAGTTAAATTTTCATTAATGTCGCCACACCCGGGATCGAACCCGACACCCTTATACCACCGGTTCACACATAATTCACCTTTCAAATATTGCAATGAAGCAACAAACGTAAGGTCATTGGCATTTGATTACAAACAGTTATAGATTTTTCCAAAAATCACACTCTTACTGTAAGCCGTTGAGGAGTTCCATTGATCTTCATATTTAACTACGACTAGCACTTGACCATACCGAAGTTACAGTAGGCGACTCAAATATCTGGATAGCTTATAGAAGATTCTGCCGAGTATCGTTGATTTGCTCCTAAGAATTGAAGAGTTCCGTCACTTTGTCATGGAATCCATCATCAGAACCTAACCAAACTATCACAAAACAACTCTTGAAGTATATCCTTTCTAATAAAAAAAGAATCATCGAAATCGGTTGGCGTGATCTTGAGTTATTCGTCCATTTGTCGCGCACATGCTTACGCCAATTTAAGACTTATCCGGTTTTCTCATGGATGCCAACATCAGAACTGGTTTAAAAAAATGGGACCCTATGACGAGCACCACCTTCCATTTAAAAAAAATCATCAGTATCGGTCCACCCAGTCGGGAGATATGAGATAACAAACATAATAATGAAAAAAAAAAATACAGACGAATTGACAACCTCCTCCTTTTTTTGAAGTCGGTTCATAAAATATCATCGTATTGTAATGTTAATTTACTTAGCAATACATTTTTGTTGTACACGATTAAACCGTCTGACCAAAGGATCCTAACCTAGAAAGTAAACTTTACGAAAAAATTCCATCCGCAGATCGAATCTGGAATCAGAGATATCTAAATAAATATTGGCAAACTTTTGTCACGTTGGCTATCGCTGTCTCTTTGGAAAAATGACAAAAAACTCGTCAAATTGCAAACAACCCTGATATGTACCATAATAAGGTAAGCAGCCTATTAACGTCCCACAGCTTGGCACAGGTCTCCTCACTTATGGAAGAGAGGGTTTTAAAGCATAGACCAATGTTGGTAGACCATAAACCATAACATTTTCTTGAAATTACACAATAAGGTGTCAATCCTCGGACCACTATGAATGAAGCAACACAATTTCACTTGAGAATTTCTCAATCAGGTATCAAACCCAACACCACTGTTAGCGAAGCTATACTTGCACTATAAATACCACTGTGAACTCGTCAAATAGTAAAACGCAATACATTGATAAGAAAACCACTCCAGCATATTACTTGATTGCCGCACATCGAGATAAGAACGAAACAGTCAAGTGCTATTAATAATACCTCTTAGATTTATCTGTCCTTTCGCTTTCATTGTATATAAATTATACAATAAAATTAATAATATCGTTCTCACTATTTATATTTATCAATGACTTTTAAAAGTTTATCTTCTACTCATTTTAATAAGGTTAGTTTCAAGTCTAAGACGATTCGGCAGTTTTATAAAAAGCGAAAAGTCTTTTGGAGCATATTGAGGCCTTCGTACTAGAAAATAATATCAATACTAACTACAAACCTTCACAGGGACTTGGGACTCGTCAGGGGCCGAGCTGACCGGGCTCTGATTGAAAGGTGGAAAGAGGATCTCAGGTTTCCAATACCGGGCGTGGCCACTATGGAGGCGATCTGTCCTAACCTGGAGAAATGGCATACCAGGGGGTATGGATCGTTTCTCTTTCAGACTGGTGCAGGTTTTAACCGGACACGATTGTTTCGGAAAGCCCTGAACTGAATTTGCCGAGAGGAGTTACCTGACTACCATGAGCGTGTTGCCGCTATGATTCAGCGAACCATACTTTAGCAGAATGTGCAGACTGAAGACCTCAGCGTTAGCGTTGTGGGCGATACTGGGTAGGAGTGGTCCTCTTCTGTGAGACTATCATCTTGCTGAAAGAAGCCATATGCTCCCTGTCACCAACGAAGGCAGAGTTTCTGGCGGCGTATTTTTGCACCCGACATGCCGCTTTCGTGAACTCTCGGTCGGGCTCATCGGGGCATCAGAGAAATGAGCCAGCGGTTCACAGATAAAGAGGGGTCTGTTAGATTTTACTGCGAGGTCTCAGACACAAGTCGGGGTGCACAAATGCATTTCCCAGCGTCAAATAAAAAGAAACGCGACTTAAAACTCCCCTCGATTAAGACGATATTTTGAGAGCTATTAATTATAGGAAATCACTAATGGTTAACGCTTATAAGAATCGGGTCAATGTCTCTCCTAGAATAACCTCAACACAGCCGGTCGGAGTCGAGGTGCTCTATAACTAAGCTCCGGTAGTGGACTCCACCCACATTCCCAGGGGCACTCTTGATTAATTCCAAGTCTAATGCTTGCCACACAAGATCAATGCTGTCTTAAGCCTCGCAGAAGACACCCTTAGGATAGTGGTTCCCTTAGAACGAACTGTTTTAAAGGCTTGTCTTTGAATTACCAATGAGTTTGAGCGGTCACCCAGCTAAGAAGGTTCTGAATAAAAAGAACCCTAATCATGAGATGTAGTTTGCGTGCCTTATACTTATAATAATCTACCATACTAGATATCAGGAGGCCTGTTATAAAATCACGGCCGCTGTTGCTCCATTTGCTCGGCGGATGGAGACAGTGAACCCTGCAAAAACATTCGTAATGCCAAGTTCGTGCATGCATTGATGCGCGTGGCCGATTACATCATTGATTATCGTTTAGCCGGCATCATGTAGAGCTCTCGAATTTTGCACAAAAAAAACTCAAGACACATAACTCAAGCCTACACTAATACTAGCTGACTCGATAGACTTTGAAGTATGAATATTTAACTGCAAAGTCTTTGTAACATCGAGATATTATTTAATTATAAAAAGGCAAGAAGCAGCCTGTTAACGTCCTATTGCTGGGTCTAACCTCTCCACTCATAAGACAGAGGATTTTTAGAGCATAGACCCACCACGCTGCTACACTTACCCTAGAACTACTCCCGGGATAATCAGGATTCCTCAGTAACTTTTAGGCAATAGGTGCGAGAGTTACTGCCCAATAGAGAGTTCCCGAGGGAATACAGATGGCATGTAATCCGAAAAGCTATGTGGGCATATCGCTGACAGGAGTGCGAATGTATTCCGATTCCGTACTTTCATCAGCACATCGTTGCCGGTATCAATGAGGTTTTTCCAAGGAAGCGTATTGTGAAAAAGCCTGTTAAATAGGCTATATACCAATATACAGGTAAAGATAACATTAAATCTGTCCTCATCATTAGATTTTCAGTCGCTATATTTGTTACTAATGCCTTCCAGCGTCATTGCGTCCAATATATCGATGGCTGTTACGTATAATAATGATCACATCCCATAATTTATCAATCCAGGTCATCGGTTTTTATTATCACATATCTATTAAAACAGAATGCTTTACATCATTGCGCTATGCACTCGCTACCAACGAGTACTCTACTATTTTGGTCATATCGCCTGAAGATAGCTAGATAACCTGGAAAAACTGGTTATGGTATTAAGGGTCGAAGGAATAAGATCAAGGGGTCGCTCATCTACCATTTAGTCCGACTAAATACTGGATATAACGAGACTCGCGCTTCCAACTGCCCTAAAAGAAGCCGAGGATATAGAGATGGAAGCAGCTCCAAGCAGGCACTTAGGTATATCAAAGCAGGCACTAAAGTATACGATAATGATCATCATTAATAGAAAAGGTAGAGTACAGTCGTGAATAATTAATCTTTGAAACACTGTCTTACATTATTACGATTTTATATTCGATTCTTTATACTTAACGGCAGTCGATATAGTTATGGATTATAGTTTAAGTATTATAGATCAATTTTATGATTTAGCTTTGAAGCTGTGATGTAAATAGGTCTAAATAACAACACGTGTACGACATAACAGTTACTTTAAGTCACACGCGCGAACGCATTACTGTTATAAGATCATGGACTTTATACCTGCTCTACTTTTTTTAAAAAACCAACTTTTCTCCCATATAAAGTTACAAAGTCAAAGGTAAAATACCATATTCAAGACTCTAGATGATAATATTTACTAATGACATGATTCTAATAAAGAATTTCATGGGTATCTAATATTATAAATGCGACAGTAACTCTCTCTGTTTCTCGGACTTTCACATCAAAACTTACTGAACCGATTTTAATGAAATTTGGTACACAGACAGTCTAGAGCCTCAGAAAGGATATAGGCTACTTTTTATTGCGAAAAAACTTTAGTAAGACATGGAAATATCATCATATTTAGAGCTAGAAGCTTGACACTTATTTTTCAGACTGTTGTTTCGATATAAATAAATATGACATTCAAAGATCGTAAAGTTTTACCTTTAAGGGTAAGTAAGTAAGTAAGTAGCCCATTAACGTCCCACTGCTGGGCTCAGGCCTCCTCACTCGTTTTTAGAGCATAGACCCACCACGCTGCTCCTGTGCGGATTGGCAGGCATAGTACACAAGTGCACTCTCTATTCCTTCACTCTCATAGTCCGATGTGACGGGAATCCGACACGACCGGAGAGAGATCAGGCGCAGGACCGACGGCTTAACGTGCTCTCCGAGGCACGGGGGTGGATCACACCGCCATCTTCCCAACTTCGGGCAAATATTGAGAAAATCTTAATAGAAAACTCAATATTGATTTTTGAATTGGCCCGACCTGGGACTCGAACCCAGGACCTCATGTCTGTAGTCGAACATACTAACCACTAGACCAATGAGGCAACCTTTAAGGGTGTAAAATGATAATCCTTATTAATTTTATAAATGCGAAAGTAACTCTGTCTGTAAATTTGGTACACAGTCTAAGAGCCAAAAGGACAACAGCTCTATTAAAATATTTAAACATATGTCTTATTTGTAAAACAAATATACTAAATTATTAAAAATGCTACCCAAAAAGACTATTCAACGCGAAAGAAGACCCGAGCACAGCTAGTTCTATGTTCTGACGAAGTAAATACAATATAATGTAACATTCAAATGAAACATTAATAATACACTGTTATATCCGCATTTCTGTTTAATACGAAAGTCAATTGAAGTAATTAACTCGCAAGCTTATCACCGTAAGACTGACATAACGATTAACAGCGTGTTTACGTCAAATTAACACAAACAGCAGGGTTTATTACCAATTAATTGTGTAATTAACAGTCTAATTTTGAGAATAAATCAACTAGTTTTTGGATCTTTTTGTTAATTTGTACATATATATCCTTTACCAGATCTGTCTGTTTGTTTGCGGTTTACTCAAAAACCACAATACGGAATTCCATGCGGTTTTCACTAATAGATACAGTGATTTATGAGAAAGGTTTTCGTATATAAATTATCAAGGTTTTGTTCTAAATATATAAAAATACAAAGGTAATTGATAGAAGTGTCCGAAAAATTTAGCCCACTAGAAGCTTTCATTGAAAACGCTGCCTTATCCCAAAGAGATATTACAAAACAATGTATGGGAGGATAATTCCTTTTTAATAGATCTACAAAAAAGTCCTTGATACCATATATCTATCTGTTAAGGATAACTCTCAATATCCGTGCGACATATCTCGCTATAACTTTAGATTTCCCTAAACAAAATTTGTTTATAAAAATCTCAATATTTTGGTATATTAACCCAAAGTAGCCCCTAATGGTAGTGTTTAAGAGTGTTTGTGTACACAAATACCATAATATTTAGTAAACGCTCAACGGAATCAATAAAATAGGTTATCCAGCGTGCGTTATCAATACAAAACAGCGTTTCCTTAGAAACGTTGCAGCGGAGAATGTAAACATGAGTATTACAAGGTGGATTATGTATTGTTAGCTGACCTTCTATAGCCACGACGTGGTCCCGGATCTGCTGGGCAAGTAGAGGGTCTGGAACGAGCTCCACGAGATCGTACAACGCGTATATCGAAGGGTGCACACTCTCGAATCTCTGGATCTCTTGCCGAATGGACAGCGACGTGTTGAGACACGCCTGCGTGTGCTGCCTGTTGCACATCGTGCTCCTGAAGCCCAGCATTGGGCTAAATAACTTATTCAACACACCACAACACTATACCGGACGCTTTCCCATCTCAATGCTACGTAAACGCGGCCATCGCGGCCTAAAATCACACAGATTTCTCTTGTCAACGTGTTATATACACAAGGTAACAATAGGACACTTGTCACAACAATTGTAATGATAAGAATATGGATGTAAATAAGGTAAACAACCAATTAACTCGCGATTCACTGATAATACCACGAACAGACCACCCCGGCGGCGGCCATTACCGAACTGTGACATTCCATCGCGTCTAAAGCCGAAAACGTGTATACTTTGTTGTGGGTGACACTGCCATCTATTGATACATTTTAAAACTACGTCTTCAATTCTAGTTTTGTAGTTTATATCCGCATTACTAGATGGCGATTTTACAAGTTATATTTATACCCTGTGTAGGGCCAATTTTTATTGTGAACGATATTTATATAATAATAATAATCACGTGTAGATCCTGATCCTATAAAATTTAAAAAAAAATGCTCGATTTTGAATAAAAAAGTATTTGTTATTAATATTCGCTATCTAAGGTTTCTTGGAAAAATAAGCGTTGTTAAATATTTGTACGCCTGATGGAATGGAATAGCGTTTCCATTATGGAATTGATAAATAAGGGTATTATATTTCTATGTGGCCTGTGTTACGTAAATCAGTTAAACCCTTTCGAATATCAACAACACCTCAATAAAAAGATAGATAGAAATGATAATAATATCTTTTAAGGACTTACAAGGAGTTTTTGAAAGAACACTCATAACGATTTATCAAATGAAACTTAGTAAAAGTATAGTTTTATCGATCTTTTGCGTACAGATTGCCGCTTATATATATTTTAACGTAATGGTAAATGGTGAGTCTATTATGGTAGCATTGACCTAATTAGGTATGTTTTACTTAATGGTTTATATAACGTATCATAATTGAATGTAATTTTTTAAATAAACGAGACATATTTCTTTAAAACGTTCAAATTATTCAGAGACAGACAAATGATTTGATATTATTCTTTACATTTACGCTGCCGGGAACCGGGAATGTTTGTTATTGAAGTAAATAATAATACAGTAATGCTAATATGACTATGAATGACAAAATTATTACAAATTTTAATTTAAATTAAAGCATCCTCTCTCCAATAGATGGCGCTTATAACAAAAGTAGTTTTATCACAACTTGAAAAGAGATAAGTTAAAATTTAATGTAATGAATAATATAAAAGCGACTTTAAACTTGAACGCGACTTTATTTCTTAATTTAACCGATCCCTTTCAATAATATTAAATTAGGAGTTTTCTTTTTATCAAATATTTACATGGGAATATTTTTCTATAGATTAGCACTTGATTATGATCTTAACAGGGCCTGTAGACAACGTCACTGTCGAAGATTGCTAACGCTTAAAAAATGTATGGGTATGACATTTCATATCGACACATATCGAAAAATGGAACGTCATTCCCATACATTTATTGACGTTAGCAATCTTCGAAAGAGACGTTGTCTACGGGCCCTAGGTACGCTAACGCTACGTCGAACGACTGAAGGACTACAGTTTGTTCAAGTGATCACGTGACATATCGATATCATACGTCATCCCCTTACTTTTTTAAGCGTTCTACTGGCGTTAGACGTTACTCAGACATCTTATAAGATATAGTGAAACTTCTTTGGCAAATTTGTAAGTCTTGTTTATCCTGATACAAAACTAAAACTTTAGGTTTCCGAGACTCAGAAGGAGGGAAAGGAAGATATGTTCAGAATTCAATTGTCGTTAAAATATTTAAAATGTCGAAAGCTAATCCCAATAATTTATTGATATCTCAAATGACAATAAAGCTTTTTGTCAATGTTAGAAATTATTAATTAAAAATTTGTTTTTCAATTTAAAATTTAGAAAAGAGTATTTGTGAAATATTTTTATTTTTATATTAAATGAAAATTAGTATTTTAAATTATTAAATGACGAGTGTCAAATTAAAATCCCACATGTTATTTGTAAATATTAAAACTACCTAATCTTTAAACGGATTAGCATAAAGAACGCTGCAAATCTTCGTGATGCGTTTCATCCCTCATGCGCCTAGAGAAGTTTTACCTTAAAAATGTGTGGGAATGACGTATCCTATCGACATGTCACGTGATCAAATCGTTGTAGTCGTTCGACGTAACGTTAGCGTCTTTAGAATGCCATCTTGGCTATAGAAAGATGTTTCAGCATCTATTTATTTGTATAGATTCATTGAAAATCCTTTATGAATAGGGGTAAAGAGCATAAATTAATAGGAAATTAAACAACCGTGGACGACGAAATACTCTTAATGAGTTTCGTTGGGATTGTATAAATTAAGTAATCTCTTTGATTTTGATCATTTTCCGCTTTAATTATCTCTCTGTTAACGTGTCTATTTACCGTGTCTTCGCTTTAATTAAATAGCCTTTCAGAAGCTCTTATTAATTAATATCTCGAGTTACTCGCTCCAGTTACAATCCGTTATCTATGAGGTGAAATGTAAATTAAACATTATTAAAAGAATTGTATTTATTAGAAATACAAAACATAATCAATCTAAGATATAAAAGTTGTAACTTATAAAATATATCTAAGAGGAACGTATCTTTACTATACTCAAGCTGAAGAGTACGTTTACTTGAACGCGATAATCTCAGGAACTACTGGTCCGATTTATAAAATTCTTTCAGTGTTAGATAGCCCATTTATCGAGGAAGAATATAAGCTATAAGTCACACTAAAAACTACTAGGAGTGGTGTACCACTAAAGAAGGTTTCAATATCAAGTATTGTCTTCTGTTTGAGTGCTTCCGCTGCGTGCACTGCGTAAACGGTTCAAGCTTCACAATAATCATGTATAACCAAATTGTTCCTCTTTAAAAGTTCTAAAGAAAAGTCCACAACAATATACGTCTATCTTTTACGATTGACTCACTATAACCTATTTTATACTAAGCAAATTTGTTCTAAAATATTGCATTAATAGCGATGGAGTTTTTATAAACACCTTGTCAATCTTTTCCAAATAAACACGTTATTCTTCACACGTATTTAATATCAAACAAAATAGTCTTTTACAATATTTGATTTCAATGAATATCTTATGAGATATCGTAGTTTTAAAATAACGTTGCAGCAAAATAATGAACAAGTACTGCGCGAGTATTTTTACTTACTATCTATCTGACCCGCGCAACTCTTTTATAAATGAGAGATAGAGAGAGTTTGAGAGAGAGAAAGTATGACAGTGAACTCATTAACATAAAAAAGGCTACAGTGAGTCTACGTTTAAAAGTAGACTAGCCATTGGAGACTTTTTTTAAGAACTTTTAAATACTCTCAAAAGAATTTCCTCGTTTTTGGCAAATTTTTCTCTCAACTACTTCTATGAGTCGTAACATGTAGTTATAAACCTATATGCTTTCTCGGTGGACTATCTATTACTAAAATAATTTTTCCATTCCAATTACTAGTTCCTGAGATGTCCTTAGTTTAATATTATCATAAAACAAAGTCCTCCGCCTCGTCTGTTTTTACTCGATACATTCAAAAACTACTTAAGGAATTTTCGTACATCTTCTCCAATAAATAGAATGGTTCTTACGCAAGGATTTTGTATATTATTTGTCATGGTATTGTCTAAATTAGTAGAAATATAACAATAATTTTTGGAAATCAAGCGGCTTGAGAGCTATCTTCGAAAATACTGCCTTTTATACACACACTTTTGTTCTTTTTAATTTCAACTGTGTCGTTTAGTGTTAAAGTACTTACCATCTTTAATTGAAATAGCATAGCATTCTTTATTTGGGGCCTAATTCAATAAATATTGATCTTAGGTGAAAATCGATAATGACTAATATTGTAGGAAATCTGATTCTGAACAACTTTGGTTATTACCGTTTTTCGCGTAAAGTTGAAAATAAGCGAATTATTGAATAAACAAAAAAAATCTCCTTTTAATCTAAGACGGCGTACGACGCTAGCTAGACGACAAAGTCCCCGACGACTCCCGAAGATAAATGGCTGTTAACAAGCTAATGAAATGTCAAATCCTACTTCGACTGGGCTAGGTTATTTAAAGGGAAAACCGTTGTGTGTCCGCCACTCCATTTTGCAATCTATATCATAAGAAATATCATTAACAAAGCTGTGCATTGAACCGCGGTGCTACGTGACACTGTGACGACATTACGGTCACGGGCACCTACTACAACAATATGCGAGTTGTGCCAAATGATGTAATGTTCAATAACATTTCCAAATTCCCAGGTTCGACACTCTAGCTAAGCCTTTTTAGGTCGTCCTACAGGAGCACCGATTCGGTGGGAGGCCTCCTCCAAAGATGCTCATTTTTGCCTGTCTTGTACTATGATGCACTAGTTTATGTCAACTGGTCTTTTCAGGTCATCTCTCCAACAAGCTCCCTTTCCCCCTCTTTTCTGGAAGTCCTTTCCCCTTGTATGGTCAACTTTCAGACATTCTCGCTACATTTTTTTTGCGCTGGAAAATGCCTTTACCCACCCCGGTGAAAGACTTTTTCCAATCGGGAGTGTGGGATTCACCGATAAAAGAATACCCACGAAAACCCAGCGGATCCCTACTCATCCATGAGCGAGATCACTAGAGATGACCCAGATAACACTGACTATTAGGATCTACCACTCAATAGAATGAAGCATGAAGCACATACGTGCGACTAACTCCTCCGAGGGAGTGCTTCAGTCTCTTGCTCCCTTAGCCTCTTATCTGTCTCCTTCAGCGAGATGACGGTCTCGTAAAAGAAGACAACCGGCCTCCGTCCAACCACACTGGCGAGCATTACCTCAATTATGCTCTCCTGTGAAAGATCTCCTCTAACCAGTGACAACAACATATGCCGTTGGTGTGGACGCTGGACATTCCTCCCGGGTAGGAGGCGCCGTATCTACACTCAAGATATGCGGGAGTTTCCTCACGGCCAACGATCTGGTGCAAGTACTTGCCGAAGCAACCGTGGTCGATAAGCACCTGCACCAGACAGTAGGAAAGAGATCCTTGCCCCATGGTGAGCCAATTGTCCAGGTGAGGTCGGATTGCTATACATGACATCAGCTTGATGCTACGAATACTTAACATAGGAACAAATGAAAATATTTATTTTTACATATATTACGAGTTTAAGAGGTACGTCCTAGAAATTGAGTTTAGTTTCTATGAATTATGCATTTCATCTCTACTAAGCTTCTTGCACGGACTTTTTCGATGCTATCGACCCTCGGAACCGGTGGTAGATTCTTTACCATCGGATGATTTAAAAGAGCTCTTAAGCAGTTCTTCTTCTTTTGTTAAATGGCTTTCAGCTGTGCCAATTGGGCACAGATTTCGTCAGTGCCAAGTATGTTAGGAAAGGCAGGAAGGATATTGTTGGAAGAACATTGGAAGTTTAATTTTGATAGAATTTGATCTTGTTAAACCACCATCAAAAAAAGGATAACTTCATGTACAATTATTATATATGTGACTAATAATAAAGAAAACTATTTCAATGAAAAAATATTTTGATTGTGCCAATGTCAATGTCTTTTAACAGATACGTAATAAAAGTGACGTTTGCTTTCTAAGTTGTTGTTATTTTTATTGCATTACTCTGTCTCTCTCTTTAACTCTCTCTTTCTATCTGAATTAAGGAGGATTTAGACCCTCCTTATTTCCTCCTCCTTATTACCTAAGCTTAAATCAGAAGACCGAAGAGTATAATCCGCCACTTTGCTTAGCGTTCGTGGACTATGAGAAAACCTTCGATTCGGTGGAAACATGGGCCGTGTTGTGATCTTTACAGAGATGCCGAATTGACCATCGGTACATACGAGGTGTGTTCAAAAAGTATCGCGAATTTTGTGTTTTTTCAAAAATTATTTATTTATTCATGAATATCTATTTTGTCCCCTTCAAAGTAATCCCCATGAGATATTATACACTTGTGCCAACGGTTTTTCCAATCTTCGAAGCACTTCAAAAAATCATTTTTTTTTTTATCTTGTTCAGCTCCTCCTTCGATGCCGTCTTTATCTCGTCAAGAGAAGAGTAACGTCGTCCTTTCATGGGCCTCTTCAGTTTAGGGAACAAGAAAAAGTCACAGGGGGCCAGATCTGGGGAATACGGTGGCTGCGGCATCATTAGTGTGTTGTTTTTGGCCAAAAAGTCGCGCACAAGCAACGATGTGTGAGCAGGGGCGTTATCGTGGTGCAAAAGCCAATTTTTGTTCTTCCACAAATCCGGGCGTTTCTGGCGGATTGCTTCGCGCAAATTGCGCATAACTTGCAGGTAATATTCCTTATTGACCGTTCTTCCCTGTGGCAAGAACTCATGATGCACCACGCCCCTGCAATCAAAGAAAACTGTCAGCAAAACTTTCACATTCGATCGAACTTGGCGCGCTTTTTTCGGTCTTGGTTCGTGCGGCAGCTTCCATTGAGATGATTGAGCTTTGGTTTCCACGT
>JACTOM010000667.1:2559720-2571641 GCA_015832385.1 Elymnias hypermnestra
ATTAATATTTAAATTATAAATAAAGAAATGCTGACTATGGGCCTCATGCGGAAGCTCAGAGTCACTCAGCGTGCGATGGAGAGGGCTATGCTCGGAGTTTCTCTACGCACCGGACGGTTTAATTTAAAATTTAGAAAAGAGAATTTATAAAATATTTTTATTTTATATTCTATAAAAAATAAAAATAATAAAAGTATTAAATTATTAAAACTCGGTTGGGCAGCGTTCGGGAAACTACGCCAGACAATTTCGTCCGATATCCCTCAGTGCCTGAAGACCAAAGTCTTCAAACAGTGCGTGTTGCCAGTGATGACCTACGGTTCTGAGATGTTATCGCTGACTATGGGCCTCAGGCGGAAGCTCAGAGTCACTCAGCGTACAATGGAGAGGGCTATGCTCAGAGTTTCTCTACGTGATCAAATCAGAAATGAGGAGATCCGTAGCAGAACCAAAGTCACCGACATAGCCCTACGAATCGTGAACCTGTAGTGGCAATGGGTGGGGTACATAGTCCGAAGGACCGATGGACGTTGGGGGCGTTGCGGAAGGCACAGTGTAAGCAAATCCCCCCACAAGGTGGTCCGATGATATAAACAGGGTCGCGAGTAGCCGCTGAAGCCAGGCGGTGCAAGATCGGACCCTGTGGAGGTCATTACGTGAGACGACGACAACAACGACGAAGCTTAAATCCTTTCTCTTATAAATAAATATTTCCAAAAAGAGACTTTAAACATGTTTTCTTATTAAGTTCCAACGAAATTAAACATAAAAGGTCTGTTCTTTAAATTTTTTGACACATAAAAGTATTAAAATTTATTCCATTCCAAAAAAAGCAGTTACAAGTTTTTATAATAGCATAACATTGAATTACTATTCTAATTATGCTAATAAACTTTTTTCTATGTGAGATATTTTATTTACAGAGCGTGGGAAATTACAAAAAAAAAACTGTAACATGTACTGTTAAGTTTCTATATTTATACAAGCTGACTTCATCTGCGTAAATCTAATTGTGAGACATAAAATACAAAAGAACTCATATTTAAGTATCAAAATTCTTTACTCAAGTAGGGTTTTACAACTTCTGAATTATTTACATATTACATATTATTTATTATATATCACATATTATTTCCATTATGCGGTTAATGATGACACAATCTAAACTTACGAAGGTACCATCTCGTTCTATTCTGAGAAGAACCCACGACAGACTCAATTGGAGGTCCTTTTTTACCATCAAATAAAATTTATTTCTATATTTTCCATCTAGCTCCTGAAATAAATTTCACTGTATTTCAAGAGCTAGTGCCCACTTCTACAACAATTATACAAAATACAAATGTTTCAATCACCACCACAATGAATCTATATATATAAAATTGATTGCTGTTCGTTAGTCTTGCTAAAACTGAAGAATAGCTGGACCGATTTGGCTAATTTTGTAGCAATTGTGGCAATAATTTCAAATTATTTGTGGTAGGCAAAGGTTTAAAAGGTGAGTAAATATAAAAAAAATGCTTGAAATATAATAAAAACAACAATTTCGCTTTCCCTTAGAAACTATTCCTACCTGTCAAACATTTGACGTTCGTCCCGTCGTTTAGTAATCAATCGAATTTAAAAATCGTTCGAAAATGAAATTTCATTTCAAAGTTAATTCATTTTTATTTATTTAGGTTTTAAATGTTAAATGTTTGATGTTCGTCCCGTCGTTCTGAATTCAAATTAAATTTAAATGAATACTTTTTTATATTTGACATTGACAATCATCAATTTCTGAACGCAACTATAATATTGTAATTTTGGCGGGAATCTGGGCGTAAAGGTAGCGATTGTAATTTACGATTTTAGTTTAGGTTAAGTTTTGATTACATTTATTACTAAAAATTCATTCTATTATCATTCAGCTTTTCTATTTATTACTTCTGAAGCGGTATAAAGTTCGCATTATTTATAATATCACTTTGGGCGACAGTATATAAATAATAAAGAGATATCCGTTCACCTCGAATGGCTTACATACTAATTATCTATTGAAGCAGCTCATCTATTGGGAGCTATTGTGAAATAGCCGATTAAGCCATTGAAATGCAGTTCACGTGCGTTTATAAAGGTCATTTATTCTATAGTAGAAATACAATAGACACAGAATACATTGTAATGACTTCGAGGAAAATCTGAATCAGTTCTCTTAGCTTTATAAGTTATGCTACAAATATTTATCTACTAGTTCAATAGAACTAGCTTGTTCACGTCAAAATATAAAGGAAGAGGAAACAAATTTCATTACCACTCTAACAACATTGAAAGATAATATGTTTAAGTAACGACTTTGACTATTTAAAGACATTTAAGAAATGCTAGGCGTTACCAGACACAACGGCTACTTTATGAGCCAAAATTACTCGGGGAACGGGAAGTTCTAAGCGTATAAGTGACGAAACAATGTGTCACTTCAAAGCTTAGCTGGTTTGCTAGATTTTTTTTTGCTAGAAATGAAATATAACGTAAAACAAGCACATACTTGATATGATGTTAAATTAATTTTGGTTTTGGTTAAATGTTTTGTCAAGACTGTACAATTGACTACAACAGTCTGACTGTACAACCGGATCATAAAATGCACTGAACCTGTCGATATAAGCACATAAAAACGCAGTATAAATGCCTAAGGTATGCTGCTATGTAAGGTAATGTACCTTACATAGCAGCCTATTAGCGTCCCACTGCTGGGCACAGGCCTGCTCACACTGCAAATAAAATACAGGCTATATGAGTATATATACATACCAGGAGCTATTAAATTATATATTTTACATTTCAATCTATGAATGCCATGCCACTGAAGGCGGGTTAACCTTTCCAGCCCTGAACATCCAAAAATTTCGTGAGATCCGAACGCGGACACCAAGAGACTACTTCATTTAATATGGAAACCTGAAACACGGTCATTGGAACATCAAGTGTTATAAAGTGACTGAGCGGCCGTACAAATTGACGAAAAACAGTGTCGTACATTTGCCTCGCTCTATCCTTACGGTACCGCGTTTGGTCAGAGTGAGAGATATAACAAGTCACTAAACAAGCTAACTAAAGGCACTAACAAAGCGTGCTAGTAATACATACATACATACATACATAGCATCACGCCTCATTCCCATAGGGGTAGGCAGAGACAACATCCTTCCACTTGCCACGATCCTTGCATATCTCCTTCGCTTCTTTCATTCTCATTAAACCTTTCATACAAGTTCGTCGGTTTAGAGTACTCTTGACCTGGCCGTTATTTAAAATGTCCTGGATTTGGTCCAGGAACGTTCGCCTCGGTCTTCCCCTTCCAACTTTCGCATTCACTCTTGACTCATAAATCCTTTATGTCAGTCTCCTTTCATTCATTCTCTCTACATGCCCAAACCATCTAAGCATACCTTTCTCAATTTTAGTCACTACGTCTTCTTTTATACCACAACGTTCTCTTATCACACTATTTCTTACTCTGTCACTCAGTTTTAATCCACTCATGCTTCTCAACGCTCTCATCTCTACCGCATTTATTTTACTTTTGTGATTCTTCTGCCATACCCAACTTTCACTACCATACATAAGTGTTGGCACCAACACTCCAGCATGCACTGCCAGTCTAGCCCTTTGAGACACCATCTGGCTATTCATAAAAGCATGCAGAGCACCATTTACCATATTCCCTGCATTCACTCTCCTTTCGATATCACTTTCACATGTTCCATCTTTTGTAAATTTAGATCCCAAGTATACAAATTCTTTCACCTCTTCCACTTGTTCCCCATCTATCAAAATATTGCCATTCATCATAGATTCATCTCGTTCAAAAAGCATAACTTTCGTTTTGTTTACATTCACTTTCATTCCTTTCCCTTTCAAAGCTTCATTCATAATATTTAGCATCTCCTGTAGCTCGTTAGCGGATGACGCAAGTATTACTTGATCATCAGCGTAGAGTAAACATTTGATGAGTAATTCATTCATTCTTAACCCATACATACATTCTTTTAAATCTGTCAAACATTTATCCATGAAAAGGTTGAACAGCCATGGTGACGCAACACATCCCTGTCGAACACCTCTTTCGACAGGAAACCACTCCGTGTACGCTCCGTTTATTCTGACACAGGCACTAGAACCCTCATAGAGAGACTTCAATGCTTGGATCAGACAACCGCTCACCCCATACGTAGATAACGTTGACCACAGCTCATTCCTCACCACTCGATCATAGGCCTTTTCTAAATCTACGAACGCGCAATAAACTTTTTGGTGTTTAGCCAAACATTTTTCAGTTATGCACCGTAAAGAGAAGACCTGATCCGTACATCCCATTCCTCTTCTAAATCTAGTAATAGGAATGTAGATTTTGCATATCAATTATTTGGGGTTGTTGTTATCAAAACCTGAAAATACTTATAAAGTTATTAAATTAAGACATAAAAATGGGGGATTTTACATCCCCCGCTTCGGTTCGGTTAGATTAATAGATACAATCAAAAATTCTTTACTTAAGTAAGCTTTTAAAACGTTTTTACTTTTGTTGATCAAATACAGTCGTTTCCTTTATAATTTTCAATCTGCGTCTGCTGATGACATTACAGAACGACTAAAAGAACAATGTGTGGTTTTATTCTTAATATCTACTCTGTTATTTCAAATATTATATAGTAATTTGTGTAATCCGTAATTGGCCTTATTTAAAGTATATTAAGTATTCTATGTAACAACTAGTTAAAACGCTGTTGTAAGTAAAAAGTAAGTAGCAGCCCATTAACGTCCCACTACTGGGCACAGGCCTCCTAATTCCGAGGAGCGGGGGTTTTTAGAGCATAGACCCACCACGCCGCTCCACTGCGGATTGGCAGGCATAGTACACAAGTGTGCACTCCTATTCCTTCTTTCTCATAGTCCAATGAACTGCCTCATTGGTCTAGTGGTTAGCATGTTCGACTACAGACATGAGGTCCTGGGTTCGAGTCCCGGGTCGGGCCAATTCAAAAATCAATATTGAGTTTTCTATTAAGATTTTCTCAATATTTGCCCGAAGTTGGGAAGTTGGCGGTGTGATCCACCCCCGTGCCTCGGAGAGCACGTTAAGCCGTCGGTCCTGCGCCTGATCTCTCTCCGGTCGTGTCGGATTCCCGTCACATCGGACTATGAGAGTGAAGGAATAGAGAGTGCACACTTGTGTACTATGCCTGCCAATCCGCAGTGGAGCAGCGTGGTGGGTGTACGCTCTAAAAACCCTCGCTCCTCAGAGTGAGGAGGCCTGTGCCCAGTAGTGGGACGTTAATGTGCTGCTACTTACATAGTCCAATGTGACGGGAATCCGACACGACCGGGGAGAGATCAGGCGCAGGACCAACGGCTTAACGTGCTCTCCGAGGCACGGGGGTAGATCACACCGCCAACTTCCCATCTTCAGGCAAATATTGTGAAAATCGTAATAGAAAACTCAATATTTATTTTTGAATTGGCCCGATGGCTGTTGGATTACCAATAAATAAAACTATTAAAGTTCAAGTAAAACAGCTGTTGGGAGCCATGGGCGTTGCTATATTTGCCGTTCTGTCGAGAGCTTTACAGTTGACCTTTACTCTACAGCCGCCTGTAATGTGAATGTGAATTTGAGGCTGTGTAATAAAAGTGTCACTTTAAAACCTCAACTTACGAGAGTACCTTCCTAAGCGCCCTTTTTTTGTTTTGTTTGCAGGGAAATGCCTTTACGCACCCTGATCAGACCTAAAGCCAGAATACCCACTGAAGCCCAGCGATATATTTTAGTAAGGCACCAGAGGATCGATAGACGTATTCCACACTGGTTTCTGAAACTTAAGAAAGACTCAGGGGAACCGAAAATCTATTCCTTCTACCTCTGAACCTCTTGTGCCGGAGTAAAAGAGCGTCCACAGCGAACTCCCTCTGCTTTTCATCTGCCTTAAGCGAAATAAATCTCGCAGAGGGAGGCCACTGCCCTCTATTCTCTTTCGCTGGTGAGCATTACGCCCACTATGTCTTCTAGCGAAAGGTTCCAGCGTTCCCTCTGATTAAGAGATACCATTAAGATCCCCAACATTCCTATACGCCCTGTTGTTAGGATTAATGAAATCAAGCAGTTAATTTAACCTTATTTAATAATATGCATTGTAAACGATGGAAATACAGATTTATTCATATTAAAATCAAGTTTTCAACAGCAACAGGAAGAGAAAGTAGATGTGGTAATAATGTTAAATGCGATGTTTAATACCATATCGGGTGGTGTAATGTTTGTATTACAATTGCGTGGTCTCAAATCAAGGGCTCTGCGTGTTATCAGACGATAAAGAGCCTTTTTAAATAAAGGGTTATACGTAAAATTATTCAAAGAGTCCCTTTGTTTCCAAACACGCTATTTTTTTGATATTTTAACAAGCTTTTGTTGTTAATTAAAGTATATAAAAACAGTAATTGCAGTTCAATAAATCCCGTATTTAAATGCTTGTTTAACACTGTTTTTTATACATCTGATTTTTTTAGCTGGATTAATTTCGATTGATCTTTCATTGGCAGATAGCTGATGTTATGGGAGGAACCAAGGATTTTCTCAAAGTAAATCAAAAAAGTGATAATTCAAATTAGATTTTAACACTTTAACACTTTTGAATCGTCATCCCATTCTCGTACTGGAAAAAAAATATCTACATTTTTAACGAGTTTTCCAATGGCTGTATCTTTTTTAAAAATGGTCGTATCGGTGTAAAGTAAGAAGCAATTTAAAGCTTGAAGTTTCCAATTTTAAGATTTTCCAAAATATTTTTTCCCAAGATACATGTACCACGCATTCTTAATGAATATGATGAGGTAGACGATCTTATTTTTGGTGTACGGTTTTGAAATTTTTTATGGCTTGGATAGGTTTGTCTATTTACCTTCAATTTGGTTTTTTTTTGGTCTCAATACGACCATTTCTCGCTGAACTATCTGACTTTGGCAATGGATCATTTTCTCCTTGTAAAAGCATATTTCCAAAACCGATGGTTACACAGAAAATCATCATCAAATTATTTACAAGATCTCAATATGGTTTTGAATAATAATACATCCTTTTATACTTTACATGGCTTTGAAAATTTATTAAAAATAGCGCTTTTCAACACACAATTTTTCAAAATATACGCCAAAAAAAAAAACGACACTTATAATTAAACTTTAGGATGGTTATTTTGCGCCTTGCTCTAAGAAGAACTCACAACAAACTCAGTCAGGTTATTTTTTTATCATTACATCATAATTAAAGTTAATATTATAGAGTTAAAGCAATTCATTGCTCTGTTTATTGTGTAAATAAGCCTATGTAATACAATCCTTATTACATTTACTAAAAGATATCATATAGAAACTTTAATAGCAGAGAGGGCAAGTGAAAGTAATCTACACTAATATTATAAAGAGGAAAGATTTGTACTTTTGTATGTAATGAATAAACTCAAAAAGTACTGGACCGATTTTAATAATTCTTTTTTCATTAGAAAGCTACATTATCGCTGAGTAACATTAAGCTATATTTAGTACTAGATTACTTTAGAAATATTTAGAAATTCCTATTAAAACCAACCGAAGGTTTAAAAAATTAGCCATAATATGTCTTTCATGGCATACGCTGTGAAGAGTATTAATGATAGGACAAAAAAATGCTCGACAATATTATAGAATATATCAATATCTACAAAAAACTTCGCGAGACCATATGTCTAACTATTGTAGTTACGTCACTATAACTTTTTTACATTTAACATATTCATAGGAATGCCGATCAAAATCAGGCCGTGTTATCCATACCATTTATAAATTTTTATCCAAATAAATAATTTAATATTCAAGACTGTCTCAATACCTGATGATTACTTTTTGAATTATTGAAATCGGATATTCCATTCAAAAGATATCATGAAATTAAAATAAAAATACATGCCGGCGGTGGCCGCCACGCAGCGCATCGAGTAACTAACTTGACGAGAGAGGGGCAGTGCGGGAGAAGGGGGTGCACCATTATGAACTAAGTAGCCCGTCGGCTCCTTATGCAGTAGACGCAAGCGACATTGAATATTTCGAGTTTTTTAAACACATTTTTATGCTTCACTTAAAAAGTTCTGACCTACTTAGTTTTAGTATTAGGAATCACACTTTTTCATAATATTTGTCAATTCATGGTCGTCTTAATTATCATGCTTATAACTTAAATATCTGTACCTATTTATGTCTACTCGTGCGAAGCCGGGACGAGCTGCTAGTGATATATATATATTAATAATAAATATTTTTTATAGTTATAGCACATTATAACTTGCTGTTTCTTGTGCCTCACCTGGGTAGCTCAATTTTTTATGGTAATATAAGAAAATCTGTTCTTAGTGATTGTCTACATTGTTAAAAGAATGTCTCTTAAATTTCAAGTCAATAGGATTAATAGCGGAGGTCTCTTGAGTGAATTAGATATCCTTTTCCATATTCTTTTATGTAGATCACAATTATATGAATAACTAGCTGTTCCTGGCAGTCTTTTCTGAGTAATTCTGACTTCAAGAAGACGAAATTTATGGCAAGTTCAATGGAATTCAAAGACCCTTGCAATGATTTCATCCGTTTTATAAACAAAGAATTCTGATTGGCATTTTATTAAGCTATATTGACATAAAGTATCTACCAGTGAAAGGCACGTCATAATCGGGCCAAAAAGTAATTTGAAATAATAAACAGACTCTCCAAATTTATTCTGTAATTTAAATTTGTGTGGACTTAACAAAAAAGGAAGACATATTTCCATTCCACTAGCTTTTAGCAAAGTATTCCAAATGAAAATACTTTTTTTATGAATAACACTGCTCAAAATATTTGCATAGTGAAATAAAAGCCAACCGAGAGAGTGGAGGCTTTAATCCATTACGTAGAACGGCATTTGTTTGTATACAAAGGTTGGCCTATTTCCATACAAAATACTCTAGTAAGCCTTTTATGGGCAATATTTGCGTTTGAAATATATGTGCATTACTGATTTTTGGAATAAAACGACTCTACAAAAGAATACGTTATTTCTTTTAAAGTTTATTAAATGATTTTTCAGTTAATTATGCACAAAAAGGACAAGAATATATGTACATATAAGATACCTGTTTTTCAAAGAACATCAAACTTTTTATTAACACCTGGAATTTATATAAAGTACTTGTGGCTTTAGTCCAATGAAGAAAGGTAACTATTTATTTATCAGTAATTTCTCAAACTCTTGTTGCTTAACATTATAAAAAACCACAGAAGTTTGTCCTTAGTGTTAAGGTTACATCTAATTATAATTAAAAATATATTGTGTACAAATTCTATTACCATTAAATACTCATATTCGATTGCATTTAGAAATATTTTAATATTTTTGCTAGACACCTTTCCTACCAAATTGTAGTATTCATTAATAAGGCGAGGAACTAGAAAACTAATAGCATATTATCCGACTCCTGTGGTGTCTTATTTTAAAAAGGGTCTAGTTAAGACCCACCACGTTACTTGATAAAGACGTGGCAGAATTATACGAGGTAAGACAATTAAGTAAAGAGACTGAGTCCATAAAAACCATATATTTGAAAATTATTCTACAACTCTGCCATCCCCTTCAAAGTAGTCCTCTAGGGCAGCTATACAGCGATTCCAGCGCGTTTTCCATGCTTTGTAACATTTCTAGAACGCTTCGACTGGGATGTCCGCAAGTACCCTCGTCACGGCTACCTAGATGTCCGTAATTGACTCAAAATGGGTTCCTTTGACCACCGATTTTATTTTAGGGAACAGAAAAAAGTCACAGGGTGACATGTCGGGTGAATAAGACGGCTGTTGTAACACGGCGATCCATTTAGAGGCCAAATACTGGGACACGCTGTGGGCGGTGTGGCACGGCGCGTTGTCATGATGAAGGATCTAGTTACGAGCGATGTCTGGGCGCACCCTATTGACGGTGGAACGAATTCTTTGTGGACGATTCCACGGTCTCTCACTCCGCGCCTCGTCTTCCTCGCTTTCACGCCCCTTAACCTCTTTGTGCCATCGAAACACCTGGGCACGACTAAGAGCATTATCACCATACACTTTTATAATTTTAGCGTACGTTTTCGAAGCTGTTTCGCCCAATCTGGCGCAAAATTTTATCGCGACGCGTCGCTCTTGATTTCGTTATTCCATTTTCGTGACGAGCACTACAAACACACGTCTACTCAACTTGACTCAGGTGGCGAACTAAACAAGATAGAGCGATGGTACACATATTAATGGAGAGGGGAGGGATGCCGGAAAAAGAGAAAGGGAATTTCAAGGTCACAGGTTTACCACAAGCGCGGCAATAAAATCAGTCTCATTACTTAATTGTCATACCTCGTATATCACCCCTAACATAATCGATGGTATAAGTTTTCCAGTTGTATAAGTATTGAAAAACTTCGATAATATGGTTAATAGAATCGTGTTCACTAAAAGGGATTGGCAAGTAGTCAATAAAAAAAGCAAATCCCTACTTGAATATTCTAAAGAAATTCGGGCTGAGACACCTCAGTTACCCATATAATTACGAATTCCTCCAGTTGGAACTGTTAGAGTTCAAGATAAAAAGAAGAAGATCTACTCTTAACTTCATGACTCAAAATCTATCGAAGATATTGAACAAAATTTGAAGATTCACGGTTCTATCTTATCCAGGTATCTATTCTTCTCTTGAAAATATATTAGAGTCCAATTACGGGACCTGGAAATTACTGTCTGCGGTTTTTGTCTTAATCAAGATGATTGGTATATGTAAATGATTGGTTTCCACAAAAAATATCATGGAAAATACAAAAATCTAACCCAATCCGCGTCCCAAATCTCGTTTCCCTTTACGTTGTCCCTATAGGGTATGACCTGGCTTTGCTGCTGTTGATCTTAAATTCAATTTTGAGGCATGTTTGATAAATTATATTCTATTCTTCTTATAGTTCTATGTCATGTTGTGTAAAGACCATATTAATAAATAAAATAAATAAATAACATTTTATTTTCTGATATTACACTTTTCTACACATTGAACTTACACAAAGTAATATTACAGTAGAATAAATACATTAGTTATTGCAGAAGAATGTGATGCCGAAAATGGGAATACCGCTCAGCTATCGTTGGGGACTAGCCCAACGCTGGTTTTCAGCGGCGACCCGTGACGAACACAAAACTTAACCTAACACATTTAACCTAAAAATAACACAATACACACACATATATATATATATATATATATATATATATATATATCTATATATATACATATATATATACACACATACATATACATACATATACACATACATGCCTACATATACGTCAGTGACAACTTGACCGATCTCGGCCAGTCTATTAGCCATTATCTGCAGTCAATACAAAAGTTGAGATAACAAAGAGTTCATGAGGAAAAAAAAATTATACAATTTTATTTGGATAATGTATCCCAAGTAGTAGATAAAATTATTTCGAGGAAACAGCGAGACTTGCGGTAGGCGGCGTAGGTTGTGTAATGACCAAAATCAAAGACTTGGGTCTGAATATAGCGTCACACAAAACCGAAGCGCTATGGTTTCATAAGCTGCCCAGACGACTGGAGCCACCGATCTCGTCGATCTGCATCGGGGATAACAATATCCAGATAGGAAAATATATTAAGTACCTGGGATTAACCCTAGACAGTCGTTGGGACTTTGGCGAGCACTTTGAGCGCCTAGCCCCCAGGATAGCAAGGGTGGCTGGGGCATTGCACCGTCTGTTGCCTAACCTCGGAGGACCCCAGGAAGAAGTACGCCGTCTCTATGCCGGAGTGATACGTTCTATGACCCTTTATGGGGCAC
>JACTOM010000667.1:2573007-2687467 GCA_015832385.1 Elymnias hypermnestra
TTCAGAAGCTTAGCAGCATTTAAAAATGGCGTGACGTGCGATCTTGGCACTCTGGAATGTTCAATATTCACCTGAAATCTCTTCAATCTCATCAGCGAAATTAAATAATTTACTAACTTCTTTAGCTCCGGTTCCATTTCCGGTTGGAAATTACAAGTTATCTTTACAAGTATATCAATTACAAGTCTACGTTGTTAAATTGGCCAAACAATTGTTATATTCATGTATTATCGAATCAGTTAAGTAATTAACATAACAATACCAAAAAGCACAATACGTAGTTAGTATCAAATTTCTTATACGGAGCAATTTCCACATCTAACCAGTAGCTCATAAATCTCACATTACAAACATAATAAGGATGCATTGTCCAATTTAGATTTAGTCTCAACTCACATGCAAGATCTGTCTCAAAGACTAAATCACTTAAGTATTATATTTTAGTGCAAATTTGTGGGCAGTAATCACAGAATAATGGAAAATATTATCATTGACCTAAGGCCAAAATTACTGCTGGCGTTTTCAACCAGGCTTTTTCAAAAACTGCCTCATTGGTCTAGTGGTTAGCATGTTCGACTACAGACATGAGGTCCTGGGTTCGAGCCCCGGGTCGGGCCAATTCAAAAATCAATATTGAGTTTTCATCTTAATATTTGCCCGAAGTTGGGAAGTTGGCGGTGTGATCCACCCCCGTGCCTCGGAGAGCACGTTAAGCCGTCGGTCCTGCGCCCGATCTCTCTCCGGTCGTGTCGGATTTCCATCACACCGGACTATGAGAGTGAAGGAATAGAGAGTGCACTTGTGTACTATGCCTGCCAATCCGCAGTGGAGCAGCGTGGTGTGTCTTTGCTCTAAAAACCCTCTCTCATATGAGTGAGGAGGCCTGTGCCGAGCAGTGGGACGTTAATGGGCTGCTACTTACTTACTTACTTACTATACCGATTTTTGAAACCCTGGCACTTATGTCTGTAGGCGAATATGCTTACCACTGGACCATCTATAATGCTCTGGACAATTATACGTGAAGTGCACTTGCCTCATCCATTGACTACCGTTGACATGGCTTCTTTAACCTGATTGAATTATATACAGATAAATGCGAGGGAAATTCGTTTGAATCCACTAACAAGCTTTTCTATTTCATTGCAAACAGTGACAGGCACATGATAGTAAGTCAGTTGGTGTTCAGCGTTCACGTTGGAAGGACGTGTCAGTGCACAGTGATATTCGGTGAACGAACTAAATAAGCAATTGTGCTCATGACGTCTCAAATATAATTGGTACAACCGACATGTCTAAAGTCAAGGTAATCAAATTGGTTGTAGCATTTCGATTTCATTTATGTTAACGTTCTTAATACACGAAGATTCGTTTGTATTAAAGACCAGATTATTAACTCCCTGTTGTATTTATAAGGACTTATATGGTTGGAAACATGTAAGTATGGCATCAAGAATTAATAGCGCCAAAACTTTATCGTTACCGGTTCAATCCGGTTGGTGACTTGCATAATTAGTGCGAAATTGTTGTTACAGTTTTTCTGTTTACATTATTTTGATAGGGTTTTGTTAATAATGCTTTTTTAATTAAGTTTTTGCTAGCAATTTCTTACTAATTGCCTAGCTAGTTATTCCTAAAGTTGTCTACTTTAGGATTACATTTACTAAGTCTTTTTTAAATTAATTGTGTGGCTCTCTTACGGGTTAGACAGCTAGGAAAGGTATTTTTTTTATTGCTGACCGATTAGCGCTTGACTGTGATCTCACCTGATGGTAACTGATGATACAGTCTAAGATGAAAGCGCGCTAATCTGTTAAGAGGAGATATACCCCTTACGGTTTCTACAGCATCGTATCGGAACACAAATTTCTTTGTTTGGCGGTACGCTTTTGCTGGTAGGGTGGTAACTAGCCACGGCCGAAGCCTCCCACCAGACCAGACTCAGACAAATTAGAAAATACAATTTCCTAAACTCATCCTACCGGGGATCGAACCCGGGACCTCCGCTAGCAAAGCGACTACTCGCACCACTGCGCCAGCGAGGCCGTCGAAATTAGAAAGTTCGTAGGTATAAAGTTTATGAAATATAAACTCCGTTATAACTAGGGGATTTTTCTAATACGGAATTGGTGGAGGCTTCGGTCGCGGCTGGTTACCAATCTAGCAAACACGCCTAAGCAAATTCGAGTGCTGTCGAAAATTCGTTTAGAAATTAATGACTATTTATCTGTAGCTTAGCTTAGCTTAAAAATGTGTGGTACCTTTATATTACTATATTCAATAACATAAAAATTATAACTATTAGTGATTTACTTATCGATTTTTACCAGGTTTTCTAAGCACCTTGCTAAATCTATTCCAATAAATTTAGATTTAGATTTTTACTGATTATGAAATTATAGGTTTTAAAGAATTGGCTTCCTATGATTAGATATGTATGTGTGTTATGCAAATGGTACTTACACAGCTGTGGCCATATTAAAATCTACCATAACCCCATTTGTTGTCTGCAATCCGCGAAGACCAGAAAATGATGGAGAATTTAGTCAAAGGTCTTGATATTTTCTTCATGAAAAGCGAGAAAAGTATTTGATTCTAAATTTTTAAATATTGCAAAATAATACATTTTTTTAAATACACATAGAAGTAGCAAACTGTTCATAATTTTTGCTTCCAAAGTCAATTTAAAGTAACAAACACTGTGCTTCAAACTATAAACAAAATATGAAAACAAAAACCACAAAAACAGAATTTTGAATTATGTATTCTCACCCACTACTCACGATGAGATCTTCAAAACTATTTGTGATGAACAAAGTGGCACTTTTCGCAATATAGATGGATATTATGTACGGATTTTCTAATTCTCTCATGTGATTGGAAACTACGAAGATCACAATCCACAAAACTACTAGTAAGTAAGTAGCAGCTCATTAACGTCCCACTGCTGGGCACAGGCCTCCTCATTTCGAGGAGCGATGGTTTTTAAAGCATAGACCCACCACGCTGTTCCAGTGCGGATTGGCAGGCATAGTACACAAGTGCACTCTCTATTCCTTCACTCTCATAGAGAGAGAGAGATCAGGCGCAGGACCGACGGCTTAACCTGCTCTCCGAGGCACGGGGGTGAATCACACCGCCAACTTCCCAACTTCGGGCAAATATTGAGAAAATCTTAATAGAAAAACTCAATAACCATTTTTTTTTTGATTGGCCCGACCCGGGACTCGAACCTAGGACCTCATGTCTGTAGTCGAACATGTTAACCACTAGACCAATGAGTCAACTGCTAGTAATTAATGACATTAAAATAATTTTACATATACTAGCTAACCTACGCAACTTTGTGTTAATAAACTGAAATGTAGTATTTAATCTATTTGATGCTAATATAACTTAGTGATTTGCAGAATTTATATTTAACGAAAATTAAAACTTTCATTAAAAACTCATATTAAACTTATACTGTGTCCAGAAGTCTGAACAAATCCAATCAAATGAAAAAAAAAATCACCAAAGTCGGTCGAGAAGTTTCAGAAAACATCGCTACCAAACATAGTGATATGGAATTTTTATAAGGACAATTATATTACACTGCTTATGTTTGTGATTATTGATAAGGCAAAAAATCTGTTCTTTTTCCTATTTCTGTCAGTAATTGGTACAAGATAGGAAAGGTTTACATTGATGTGCAAATTGTAAGCAAATCGTTGTACACAAACCGTTTATATTGTATACCTACTTATAATACATGGTTAACCAACCAAACAGCTATTATGAAAGAGTTTTCCTTAAACAGGAAAATATATGAGGCGAACGTGACCACTTCGATCGTTCGCAGGAGTAGGCCGGGAAGGAGGCGAGAGGCCCACGATCGCCTACTCCCTCCTTAGGGTAACGAAAGCGGGGTCCGTTGCCCAACAAAGAGAGGTCTCGCGAGGTGGTTGGTGATTTGCCAGGTGCTCCAGGCAATCCACCTTCGGAGTAAGTTTTGGTTATTGATCGAGTTGGGCCTAAACAGGCACATCGCTGGCGGGGTTGGGAATGTCTGTCAGTCGCGTTCTCGTGACCCCGTCTCCGAGTGATGTAGGAGCACCGCTGGGTTTTAGCAGGTATGAGTCCGGCATACTCTGGAACATCCTCCCGTGTATTCCAGGTATCGACGACGATTTCCCAGCGTTAAAAAAAAGCATTACAAGTTTGCTCTTATTTCTTGTATCAATATTCTTTTTGCTGTATAAGTGAATATTATCACGGATATTTAAAATGTTGTTAAATATATATTGCGACAGTACAGTGAGGAGTATATTACGCATACTGGCTTTCAGACTAATAAATTCAATACATTACATATAAAAGAAGTATATCATAATAAGTTGACAATAACTGCTGCGGATACTGAAAATGTTTTTATTTCTGACTTATGCGATAGTAATTAGGAACGGCTCACAATACGGCCTTGCAACAACTACCGGGCATTAGTTCGTATTATTGAATTTTATATACGCAAGTAACAAGAAAAAAGTTAAGACATACCGTACCGAATCGTTAGTCAATGTCACCCAATAACATTATAAATAGTAACGTAACTCAATTTTTTTTATCCTCTATCATTTGTATTTCAGTAAAAAGAGGTTTTAAAGCAATTACCTTTTTTTCAACATTTTTTATTAATGGAAATATTTACATAATGATTGTTTCGTTTTTACAATTTGAGGAGTTTAAATTACATTGAGGGGTATGGTGTGTAACGTCCAAGTTTCGACGTTAGATTTCACGCTTTGTTATTTATAAGTATATAAAATGAAATAAATGTATCCTTAAATTATGTATTTTATGCCGTCATTTCAAGTACTTTTTATTGTTTTCCTTGTGTTTAAGATGTCGTACATCGTCCGACAGGTTAATGATAACTGATTGATTTTTTTACGTTTCCCATGAAAATTAATGAAATGATTAATGTCTACGTAAAACGTAACCAGATATCCTAATATTTTCTTAGTGCTCTTCTTTTTGATATTAAGCATATATTAGTGTAATTTTTTTCTAGTGAATAATATACATGAAATAGTAAAGAAATACGTACTATTTTATTATTCAGGTTTGGGGCGGACAATGTGTTTTTAATAGTTTGACTTTTATTTGAAGTTATTTAAAGGAAGGCTCCAATATATTTTAACACAATATAACAATATCTAGAGTAAATCGACTGCAAATTTAACTATGAAATTTCGAAATAAGATGTGAACTATAGTTTAAATTTTTATAGCTTTAAAAAAATCGTATAAATATTTTTAATGGCGAAATGTTTCAGTGGAACTTGGCTGTTATGCCACGTTTTACTCTTTTTTATGGAGCGTTCCTGAGCGATATTATATAAATAGTCGTCGTCGTCGTCGTCGGCTTCGTCGCTTCAACTGATCGACGTCCACTGCTGGACATAGGTCTCACGTAATGATGTCCACAAGGCCCGATCTTGCGGCGCCTGGCTCCAGCGGCTAACGGCGACCCTCTTTATGTCGTCGATCCACCTTGTGGGGGGTCTTCCTACACTGTGCCGCCCGGTGCGGGGTTGCCACTCCAGCACCTTCGGGCCTCAAAGTCCGTCGGTCCGTCGGACTATGTGCCCCGCCCATTGCCACTTCACGTTCGCGATTAGTAGGGCTATGTCGGTGACTTTGGTTCTGCTACGGATCTCCTCATTTCTGATTTGATCACGTAGAGAAACTCCGAGCATAAGGCCTTTCGAATAACGCTGAGTGANAAGTTTCAGAAAACATCGCTACCAAACATAGTGATATGGAATTTTTATAAGGACAATTATATTACACTGCTTATGTTTGTGATTATTGATAAGGCAAAAAATCTGTTCTTTTTCCTATTTCTGTCAGTAATTGGTACAAGATAGGAAAGGTTTACATTGATGTGCAAATTGTAAGCAAATCGTTGTACACAAACCGTTTATATTGTATACCTACTTATAATACATGGTTAACCAACCAAACAGCTATTATGAAAGAGTTTTCCTTAAACAGGAAAATATATGAGGCGAACGTGACCACTTCGATCGTTCGCAGGAGTAGGCCGGGAAGGAGGCGAGAGGCCCACGATCGCCTACTCCCTCCTTAGGGTAACGAAAGCGGGGTCCGTTGCCCAACAAAGAGAGGTCTCGCGAGGTGGTTGGTGATTTGCCAGGTGCTCCAGGCAATCCACCTTCGGAGTAAGTTTTGGTTATTGATCGAGTTGGGCCTAAACAGGCACATCGCTGGCGGGGTTGGGAATGTCTGTCAGTCGCGTTCTCGTGACCCCGTCTCCGAGTGATGTAGGAGCACCGCTGGGTTTTAGCAGGTATGAGTCCGGCATACTCTGGAACATCCTCCCGTGTATTCCAGGTATCCACGACGATTTCACAGCATTAAGAAAAAAGCTATACAAGTTTGCTCTTATTTCTTGTATCAATATTGTTTATTTCGTTCTTTCTGCTGTAAGGTGAATATTATCACGGATATTTAAAATGTTGTTAAATAGATATTGCCACGGTACAGTGAGGAGTATATTACGCATACTGGCTTTCAGACTAATAAATACAATACATTACATATAAAAGAAGTATATCCTAATAAGTTGACAATAACTGCTGCGGATACTGAAAATGTTTTGAGTTCTTACTTATGCGATGGTAATTAGGAACGGCTCTCAATACGGCCTTACAACAACTACCGGGCTTTAGTTCGTATTATTGAATTTTATATACGCAAGTAACAAGAAAAAAGTTAAGACATTACAAGACAAGACAAGACCGTATCGAATCGTTAGTCAATGTCACCCAATAACATTATAAATAGTAACGTAACTCATTTTTTTTTATCCTCTATCATTTGTATTTCAGTAAAAAGTGGTTTTAAAGCAATTACCATTTTTCAACATTTTTTATTAATGAAAATATTTACATAATGATTGTTTCGTTTTTACAATTCGAGGAGTTTAAATTACGTTGAGGGGTATGGTGTGTAACGTCCAAGTTTCGACGTTAGATTTCACGCTTTGTTATTTATAAGTTAAAGTATAGAAAATGAAACAAATGTGTCCTTTATTTATATATATTATACTATCATTTCAAGTACTTTTTATTGTTTTCCTTGTGTTTAAGATGTCGTACATCACCCGATAGTTTAAAGATAACTGAATGACTTTTTTACGTTTCCCATATAAAATTAATGAAATGATTAATGTCTATGTAAAATGTAAACAGAAATCCTAATATTTTCTTAGTGTTCTTCTTTTTGATATAAATCTTATAGTAGTGTAATTTTTTTCTAGTCAATGACATTATTAGTCTGAAACGTTATTATAATGTGAATGAAATTGTAAAGAAATATGTCCTATTTTATTATACATGTTTGGGACGGACAATGTATTTTTAATAGTTTGACTTTGTTTATTTGAAGTTAATTAAAGGAAGACTCCAATATACGAGTATTGTTACACATTATAACAATATCTGGAGTAAATCGACTGCAATTTTAACTATGAAAATCCGAAATAAGATGTTAACTATAGTTTAAATTTTGATAGCTTTAAAAAAATCGTATAAATATTTTTAATGGCGAAATGTTTCAGTGGAACTTGGCTGTTATGCCACTTTTTACTTTGTTATATGGAGTGTTCCTGAGCGATATTATATAAAAATGCGGCGTCGTCGCTTCAAGCGATGGACGTCCACTGCTGGACATAGGTCTCACGTAATGATGTCCTCAAGGCCCGAGCTTGCGCCGCCTGGCTCCAGCGGCTACCGGGGAGGCTCTTTATGTCGTCGGTTCACCTTGTGGGGGGTCTCCCTACACTGCGCCGCCCGGTGCGGGGTCGCCACTCCAGCACCTTCGGGCCTCAACGTCCGTCGGTCCGTCAGACTATGTGCCCCGCCCATTGCCATTTCACGTTCGCGATTCGTAGGGCTATGTCGGTGACTTTAGTTCTGCTACGGATCTCCTCATTTCTGATTTGATCACGTAGAGAAATTCCGAGCATAGCCCTCTCCATCGCACGCTGAGCTACTCTGAGTTTTCATATGAGGCCCATAGTCAGCGACCACGTTTCGGAGACGTAGGTTATCACTGGCAACACGCACTGTTCGAAGACTTTGGTCTTCAGGCACTGAGGGTTATCGGACGAAAATATCTGGCGTAGTTTTCCGAACGCTGCTCAACGGAGTTGGATTCGGCGGTTGACCTCTTTCTCGAAATTGGACCTACCTAGCTGGACTACGTGCTCAGCGATGACTGGGTCGAGCGGAACATGGATATTGGACATAACTTTCGTCTTATCCATGTTCATTTTTAGGCCCACATGTTGAGAAGCTCTGTTGAGGTCATCGAGCATTGCATTGAGATCTTCCAGAGTCTCTGCCATAATGACCACGTCATCGGCAAACCGTAGATGAGTGATGTACTCGCCATTGATGTTGATGCCTAGTCCGTTCCACTCCATAAGATTAAAGAGGTCTTCCAACGCCAATATAAATATTACGAATTAGATTACTTAAAACCATAATCCTAGTAGTTGATTTTCATTATTACTGTGTAACAAACTATTAATTTTATAGTGATTATAAAACTCCGCCATGCGATATAATAAACTGTTTGCAGCACTATAATTATTTTAAGCGGTATCTCACGTTCGTATTGCTGTAATATTTGTGATATTCAATGTTTTTTTTTATTAACAATGCGTGATTCTGTGAATAGGTACATTCGTTGTTTATCGAATCTATTTGAAGATACAAGATACAATTCAACAAAATCGGTCCTGCCATTTAGAAGGAGTTTAGTAACATATACTCCCACATAAGAATTATGTAAAGATATTTTAATATCCTATCTTTCTATCAACTATATCTTCAAATCCTGATTTTCAGAATTTCTAAATTTTGTTTATAATAGAGATGCCGTTTTAAGATGTCGTAAAAATAAGAAAATATCGGTCCTTTGACTATTTTTACTACGTCATTCTCTGATGGCAACTCACAAGGTAGTGTAAAATCTTATTGTGTTAATTTGGTAAAGGATAAATAATAATATTAGCTTTCAATTTGTCTTGTTTAATAAGTTATTTGTTTTTTGACGCTGGGAAATCCTTGTGGGTCCTGGAATACTCGGGAGCATTTTCCAGGTTATGCCGGACTCATATCGGTTAAAACCCAGAGGTGCTCCTACATCACTCGGAGACGGGGTCACGAGAACGCGACTGTTAGACATTCGCAATCCAGCCAGCGATGTGGCTGTTTAGAGCCAACTCGGTCAATGACCTAAAACTTACTCCGGAGGTGGCTTGCCTTGAGCATCTGACAAGCCATCAACCACCTCGCAGGACATCTCTTTGTTGATCAACGGATCCCGCATCCGTTAACCAAAGGTCACCACTAAGGAGGGAGACGGCGATCGTGGGCCTCTCGCCTCCTTCCCGGCCTTCCCCTACGAACGGTCGAAGTGGTCACGTCCGCCTCCCTCAACCGTTTCGCCATCTCCTTCCGCGTCATAACATCCCCGCAGAAGAAGAGCGTAGCATACCATACTCTCTCGCTGCTCACCATCATTCTAATGACGGTGGGGAGCGAGAGATTCACACCGATAACTATCACGAGGTGAAAATTAAGGTTTAATACAAATTATTAAGTTGAAACTGAGTGATTAAGTAAGAAATAGTGTGATAAGAGAACGTTGTGGTATAAAAGAAGATCTAGAGACTAAAAATGAGAAAGGTATGATGATTTGGACACGATTAGATGGTTTGGACACGTAGAGAATGAATGAAAGGAGACTGACTAAAAGAATCAAGAGTGAATGGTGAAGTTGTAAGAGGAAGCGCAAGGCGAACGTTCCTGGACAAAATCCAGAACATTTAAAATAAGTGCCAATGCAAGAGCACTCTAAGCCAACGAACTTCAACGAAAGGTTTAATGAGAATGAAAGAAGCGAAGGAGATATGCAAAGATCGTGGCAAGTGGAAGGACGTGGTCTCTGCCTACCCCTATGGGAATGAGGCGCGATGCTATGCATGTATGTATGACTTATGTAAATTTTCTTCAGTTATCTTACCATTAATGATATCTCTTTTTGAAGCAAATATAATACGTAATATTGTTTTAGTGAGACGTTTAAAATAGTTAGCCATCTCAGAAAGTTTATCGTCTATTGTTTTCACATTTTGGGTCAAAATTACAATTTGTTTTAAATAATTATGTGAAAAGTAACTTGTTCTTTTAACATTTAAGTAAATTAAATAAAAAAGGAGGTTTATTCTCTTGTAGCTAAAAACATAAAGATGCTCATTATTTCGCGAAAACTTATTAGATATATTTTCTTTATTAGTTTAATATATGTTTCCTTTCTAATGTTTAAAGAAATTAATACTGACTTGATTTTTAATGCTGTCTACTAGGACTTAGCCGTGTCATCTGCGTTGTTTCCGATTCCATTCGAATGTTGGAAAGTCTGTCCTTAGTGACCATCTACATCGCGACGGGTAATTCAAGTCAAGGGTTTATAGTTTCTTAAAAAATCTTGACAAATCAGTCAGGGAGTTTTATTTCTTTTTGATGCATGCAAGTCAACCATCTTTAATTGTTTTTATGTGTGTCTGAGTTCCACCTGTTATAAAAGAGAAACTTGATCGATCTTAGTAAAAATTGGTATATTTAAAAAATACGAGACATTTCCTTTAACTATTATAAATGTCTAGATTGGATATTTGGTTGTTCCTGAATCTAGCAGAAACAGGCTAAACAGATCTCGCTGGAATTTACAAATATTTATTTATAACCTGGAATGATATATAGTATACTTTCTAGAGAATTGTATTGTTTTGTCTAAATTTGTATTGATGGAAAGTTTCGTTCGTAGCTAGTACCGTTCCAATAGAGAAGTACAAATTAGCAAAAATTATGCGTTCCAGTGCGAACTGTTTAGAAACCGTTAAGTGATAAATTATCTCTTAACAGATACGAGATAATTTATGATGGAAATCTTAGACTGTATTATATTCACTAATTATCAGATGAGATTAAAGTGAAGACGAAAAAGTTTACGCTGTATCTACAGATGTCGTACGTTTAACATATCTTATTTTATTAACCACTTCCCTATATTAGTTATTTCTTTTTAAATCCAATTGTGAAGACAAAGCAAACGAATTCTGGCAAAGCAGATATATATTTATTTAAATTATCATCCGTAATGTGTTATACAACGTTAATTTATAGATACTATAGCTAGTGTAATATAAAATCTTAACAATACGACTACCCGCCATTTATAAACCAAATCATATGGACAATAATATGTAATAGGGCATTTAATCTTAATATTGTTACGGTAGCTATTACAATAAGAGTTATACAATAGAACAATAGATACCCACACCTATAACTATGCCGACATTTTTAGATTTTGCGTAAATATTAAATGATTTGTTACTCCTTACTTTTATCTTTGTATAATTTACTGGTAACAAATGATTTTGAGTTAGGCCTTCTCAAGACATTTAATGTGGTAAGTCATTACATATGCTTAACTGTTTTATTTATTTCATTAAGAACATATATTACATAGCATCACGCCTCATTCCCATAGGGGTAGGCAGAGACAACATCCTTCCACTTGCCACGATCCTTGCGCCATATCTCCTTCGCTTCTTTCATTCTCATTAAAACTTTCATACAAGTCCGCCGGTTTAGAGTACTCTTGACCTGGCCGTTATTTAAAATGTCCTGGATTTGGTCCAGGAACGTTCGCCTTGGTCTTCCCCTTCCAACTTTCGCATTCACTCTTGACTCATAAATCCTTTTTGTCAGTCTCCTTTCATTCATTCTCTCTACATGCCCAAACCATCTAAGCATACCCTTCTCAATTTTAGTCACTACGTCTTCTTTTATACCACAACGTTCTCTTATCACACTATTTCTCACTCTGTCACTCAGTTTTAATCCACTCATGCTTCTCAACGCTCTCATCTCTACCGCATTTATTTTACTTTTGTGATTCTTCTGCCATACCCAACTTTCACTACCATACATAAGTGTTGGCACCAACACTCCAGCATGCACTGCCAGTCTAGCCCTTTGAGACACCATCTGGCTATTCATAAAGGCGTGCAGAGCACCATTTACCATATTCCCTGCATTCACTCTCCTTTCAATATCACTTTCACATGTTCCATCTTTTGTAAATTTAGATCCCAAGTATACATATTCTTTCACCTCTTCCGCTTGTTCCCCATCTATTAAAATATTGCCATTCATCATAGATTCATCTCGTTCAAAAAGCATAACCTTCATTTTGTTTACATTCACTTTCATTCCTTTCCCTTTCAAAGCTTCATTCATAATATTTAGCATCTCCTGTAGTTCATTAGCGGATGACGCAAGTATTGCTTGATCATTGGCGTAGAGTAAACATTTGATGAGTAATTCATTCATTCTTAACCCATACATACTTTCTTATAAATCTGTCAACGATTTATCCATGAATAGGTTGGACAGCCATGGTGACGCAGCACATCCCTGTGGAACACCTCTTTCATTTATTCTGACACAAGCACTAGAACCCTCATAGAGAGACTTCAATGCTTGGATCAGATTACCGCTCACCACATACGTAGTTAACGTTGACCACAGCACATTCCTCACCACTCGATCATAGGCCGTTTCTAAATCTACGAAAGCGCAATAAACTTTTCGGTGTTTAGCCAAACATTTTTCAGTTATGCAGCGTATAGAAAAGACCTGATCCGTACATCCCATTCCTCTTCTAAATCTTCATTAAGAAGATATTGCTTTATTGCGATCAGTCTTAAGGAAGATCACAAATTCCCCGGTTAATATCTCATATGGTTAGCTAGTCTTTCGTTAACTAACAGTAACTAAACTCTTACATAAGTCTGGTGAAGTTATGATGTTACAAATTCAAAATTGTGCATTTGAGTAAGGAAAAATATCGCATACATTATCGTTTATGCAAGGACACTTACAAACTATTAACGATTTTATAAAATTATATTTTACTCAGATACGCTAAGTCATTGCAATAAAATCCTATATAAATAAAGTGAGTTGAGCTTCTGAAAGCCTAGTAAATCAGTGTACATTAGCTCATTATCATTTCTGTTTGTTTTAGTTAATTTGTTTGAGTTGTCTTATTTGTTGAAAGCCTTGCTTTAATTCCCTCTTTGTATCGTAAGTCAGAAATTATGTTAACTTAATACTGCGTGTTAAAGTATTTTCTATCTATTTTAAATTAATACTAGTTTTTTTCCTAATTTGTAGCTAAACGTACATTCGTTTATGTAAAGTAGAGTTAAGAAAACTCAGTACATTTTGTTGTGTTGTATTGAATTTCTAAGCATGACTAGATTTACTAATTAATTTAATAATAAGTATTAGTTTTCGGAATCCAGCTCAGGACCTCTGCTAGCGATGTGAATTTCAAAAAGTAGCTGCTGATCTTACACCTGACTTCTCTTCGCGTCTTTCTAGTAACTTTTCACAACCGAAGTCTTTCACCAGTTCAGACCTAGACTAGTTAGAAAATATCACTTCCTAGATTGGCCTGTCTTTTTCTCTAGCCTAGGATTTCTCCAAGATCAACAAGTGCTCTAACCATTACGGCAGCGAACACGTCACAGGTCTGGCACTTGACTTGTCTTCGTGAAAATACCCAGAACCGAAGCGTTTCACCGGTCCAAACTCAGACAAGTTAGAACATATCATTTTCAACATTGTCCCTGCCAAGAATTAAATCTCGAATCTCTGCTAGAACAGCAAGTACTCCCACTATGACGGCAGAGTGGAGAACAAAAGTTAACAGTAGAACTGTATCCTAATTTCTATATGTGTCTCTTTAGTTATTACTCCCAAATAAAGCCTCTCATCAGTCCAGAGCTAGACATGTTAGAAAATATCATTTTCTATATTGGCTCTGACAATAATCGAGCCTAGGATCTCTGCTACCACGGCAAATACTCCCACTATTACGACAGCTACGTGGTCAAAAGTTAGCAGTTGGTTTGGCGCTTTACTTCTTTTCTTGTCTCTCTAGTAATTACCCGTAGCTGGATCTTTCCGTTAATTCAGATCTAAGTAAATTAGTGAATACAACCCAGGACCTCTGCTGATTTTAGCCAAAGGTTTACAACATTAGGTGTTTACTACAAAAATCAAACTGTCTCGTGTTACTTTCTCTCAATTGCATCGGGCAATAATGTACTTAACCCCACTGGGCGTTGACCTCCTTTATTACAAACGGTAGGGACTGTCACAAGGGAATCGACGTTATGACATACGGATTTGGGTCAAACAACAATATTGAATTATTGGATGTGTGAACTTGGCTTGTCTCACCACCGTGACAATGCAAATATGTTAAATGTTTTCCTTAAATGTTATAAGATGCACTTTGCTTTTGTTTATAAATTCGTCTGTATATAAAAACCTTTGCGTACTGATAAAAGAGATTTATTAACTGCAGCTCAGAAAGTTAGCTAATGGTATGTGTCTAAAAAAAGATAGATACCCTACCATCAAAAACGTACGACCAAAAAAGTGATTTGTGTTCCGGTACGATGGTGTAGAAACCATAAAAGAGGAACTGTCTCAGTTTGCCTAACTGTCTCTGAAGATTATGTCGCCTCCATTTCAGAATATCTCATCACTTAACATCAGGTATGATCACAGTCAAGCGCTAACCTAACCTAAAATAAAAAATAGAGAGTAGCTGCTCACTAATACTTAATGAGGTAAACTGTGATGGGAAATATCTATAGCGGCGTGTGCGACCGATGTATTCACTGGCGAAGCGTCACCACGTCGCTTCTCTTTCCACTCGGTTCGAGTATTTGTCGTCTCTCTATATACATTTCGTTTACTAAACGTAACCTGTGTCTTACTTAAAAGAAAATGATGACTCACATCTGTTACACGTATCTGCAGACGGAACGATTTCTAGAAATCTCATTTTTGAAATCCTCGAAGCCAGAAGAAGTTCCGAGTTTTATTTCCATCAGGGCGTATTTAGAATGCATTCCGTACAAAGCTGTTAAGAGTTAAATTAAGACTTACTTGGTTAATGGGCTGCCATCTGTATCATCGCTCATCATTAGTTAAAATCACAGTTATGCTAACTTAGGTTAACAATTGTCTTCAAATGACTGATATTCTTCTTCTTATCGTTCCTCTCCAATTACTGGAGGTTGGATATCAGCTGCGAGAAACTGACTTGGTCTAGGGCGAGGTGAAACAGTTTGGCAGCGGTCGTAACACCAGTCTCTTGCGGCGGCCAACACCGCGTTTTCCGGCAATTTTGCCCATCATTATCAGTTGCAGGAGGTCATATCCTTGTTGTCTGAGTACATGACCAAGATAGGCATCTTTCCTGATTTTAATAGTCTGCAATAGCTTGCGGTTTTGATGGCTGATATGTTTCAGTTTAACATATTACTAAAGGAAAGGAATCTAGGGAAGTTATTACGCTCAAAAATTGTCACCGTTTAGTAATGACCATTATATTGCTGATGTATTCTTATTTTTTATTATTGGGCCAATGAGATCAGTTTCACGCAAAGTCTATTTCAAAATAGAATTCAAGAACTTCCAAGAATGACCTGCAATTCGTCCTTTATATTGTAAGAAGGTATTAGGTTCAATTGCGTGTACACGCAACAACGGCTAAACAGATCCACAAAGTGCTAAAATGACACACACTCAGTATTCATTTTTATTGCATCAAAAGTTATACTTATTTCAACCATTCAAATAACATCTTTTTGGATCACCACGAGGTAGGATACTTACGAGGATATTAATCAAAACTGTGTTTCACAAATTGAAAATGAATTATGTATAGTAAAAATAAGAAAGGGCCTAGAATGTATCCTTGTGGAACACCCATTATGCATATAAATATATATTTAAATGCAACGAAACAATGGACACTCAATGTATTATGAGACGGTAGCAAAATGATTTCCTTACATTGAACGATATAAATGCTAATTTCCATGATTTGTCTGCATTTTTTCTTGCTGCATTTCCTTCTGTCACTGTATCATATTAAAGTTGTTTATTATTAAAGTTATTCAAGAAAATCAATTAAATGTTAATATGACAATTTACATTTATCTTAGTGTGCTACTTTACGACGTCAAGGCCGTAACGATATTGCTTTATAAAAGTGTTTACATTATAATCTAAATTACTTTTTGTGTGAATTCATTACCTAATCAATGTCAACAGTAACTCAAGCACAATACATATTTACCTTCCAAAGAATAGAATTTTAATGTATAATATTTAGCAGTCATTGCGTTTAGGACATGACTCTAGAGATGTCCCTCAATAAATTTAAAACTAGTTGAATAATCGTACTAATAATAAGTAATCGTATAATTTAAAGCATTCGATTTAGACGATTGGTCGAAAATCTTTTCTTATAGAAGTGCTACAAATTTTGTCAGCCCATTCGTTGTACCACAAATATTAACGAGGATATTATTACAGACCACAGAAGTAATGAGGATATTAGTGTACGACACAAATGTTATCCAGCATATTGGTGCAGACCAAAAATGTTATGACGATATTGGTGTAGTCCGTAAATGTAATGAAGATATTGGTAAAGGCAAGAAATGTTATGAAAATATTGCTGTGTGTCACAAATGTTATGACGATACTGGTGAGGGTCACAAGTGTTGTGAGGATATTTTGGTGTGAGCCACAAATGGAATGACGATATAAGTGTTGGCCACGAATATTATGAGTATATTGGTGTGGGTCACAAAAGTTATGAGCATATTGGTGTGAGCTATAAATGTAATGAAGATATTGATAAAGGCAAGAAATGTTATGAAGATATTGCTGTGTGTCACAAATGATATGACGATATTGGTGAGGGCCACAACTGTTATGAGGATATTTAGGTGAACTTAAGATAGAACTTAAGATTTTGAATCGTTTTTTATAAAATTTTCGACTTAAATAGTTTGTTAATCAGTTGCAAATAAACTTTAAAAACATAATAATAACATCTCGAAATAAGTTACACATAAATGCGTCTGGAGAGACTGAAGTTATTATCATCTCCAAACACAAGTGATAGAATAGATAACTTTAACATCCCCAGAAATAGATCACAATCACAAGTCCTTGACTGAATTCAAGTTTTCCTTTCATTAACAAGTTTCTTAACAATACGAGTGAATATATAAAATAATATAATATTAAAATGTCGTAACTGTTTGTGAATTTCGTTTTTCGGCATTGGAATGCTTTTTATACGGTTTCGACATGGTTTTATTGAATACTGTACTGTTTATTAATTAAATTATGTGTTCATTTACAGTATACATTTTAGGAATATACGAATGATAGAAATACATATATTTTAGTCCATTTTTATACAAAAAATTATATGTATAATGTCATTATTGTAAAAAGATTAACTATTGAATTTCTTTTCGTTGAAATCAATGTGATTTATGTTATAGTTTTATTTAATTTACCTTATGAATTTCAATGATATGATAAAACAATGCTTTTGATTGATTCTTATCGCGAAAAAATTATTTTCAGTGTAACCTAATGTATCAACTTAACTGTAACATAACTATATATGGTCACGAATAGATTGTCAATCTAAGAAAATATTAATCAGTAATACAGTTTTCTTTAAAGAAAAATAGGGATTTAACGTATCAGTTGAAACGCCATGCCACAAACAGACTTATAAATATTGATGAGTTTATGATTGTCTGTCAATTTCGCACGCCTCACACGCGGATGACGACTTAATTGTTGAATACCATATTTACTAACATCGTTTTTAAAATGAAACTTTTATCATCGCCTCCCTTTCTTTTATCTATCGCATGTCGCGTTAAAACCACCAGCATAGTAGTAAAGCTTCTCGATAGAACAGCCAAAGCCAATATGGGGTATGGCCAGTATAATAAGGCATTTATATTCTTACTCATTTGTGAAAATTTAAAATTGTGTTAGATGTTTTGATTCATAAAACCACACTGTGAAACTTTTATATTATCCTTAACAAAATAAGCTAAGTTGAAGCTTATTGACGTCCCACTATTGGACACAGGCCTTCTCATTCATAGAAGAGAACGTTTTAAGAGCATAAACCCAACTGTATATTTAACTTTATTTGGGAAACAACAAAACACAAACCAATAAAGCTTCCCCTTAAAACTACAACATAACAAAGCAGATTTAGAAAGAACAAAAGAAAGAAGTAATTTTTGTTAAAATGAATTGAAATTCAATTATAATACTTAACGTTATTTGCTAGAAAGGCTCTAATTTTCTTCTCAAATAAAGGCTAATTGCAGTTAAAAAAGTCTATGATTGTAAACAACATATTGTAGTAGTACAAGTAGAGAAACACAAAAATATTGGAAATATATCGTGCTCGAATTTCGCTCTTGAAAAGGCTAGATAATGTACCAATTTTCAACCGTTAATAAGATATTTTGTAGGTAAATGACATTAGAGAGATGTATATATAGAAATTAAATCTATTGCAGGCGGATTCGCTTTTGCTAGTTAGTTTTAAATAAAATGGGTCACGAATTCAATAAGAAAGGCTCGTTTAAAAGAATTCATTTCAACCCTCACCATTGAAGGTGCACAGGTGGGCTCTCCTAATAAAATTAGGAGCTGGAATGATTTATTCGGTGCGCTCAGCTGAATGCGGAATTGAGTTGGGAAAAATTCATGAACACTGGAACTTTTGCATTTTATTATGCTCCACGTCCTACTTTCTACAGACTGACTATTCATGGGCTTACACATCAACACTTAGAAGCAAACACGTAGTAATCCGCAAGATATTGTTTTAATAAAACTTCTAGATAATGCCACTAAAGCCATTCCGTTTAACAACAAAATATAAAATACACATATACAAATTATGCTATTGTAATAGTAACGGTGACCAAGTAATTATTTCATGAAGAGTTGATTACAACAATGGGGTAAAGATGTTGTTTTGCTAGCAGAGGTCCTGGAATTTATTTTAGGCAGGCCTCTATTACAAGACTTAGCTTAATATACTGTAGGAGATTGTTATGCCTGAGGGTCACCTCCTGGTGGCACTGAACAGCTGAGGCCTATTGATGGGGATCACTGTAGGCACGATGTTGTGTAAGAGATGTTGGAATGGCCTTCTTTTGCGAGATAGTAGTCTCACTAAAGTTGGCTAGAGAGATAGAATGTAGTGCTGATAATAAGGGGTGTATGCTTGCACACCTGCTCCTGCCTACGAGGATCCTCTATCGGAATCATCCGGGATACCAGGGAGGAATATGCAAATCGTATCTGTGGTGGATTCACCCATGAATGCAGAGGTTTCCGCTGAGTTTTTGTGGTTATTGCGAGGACTCCTCTCTCGCTGAATCCCGTGACTACGAAAACAAATTTTTATTCCAAGCATATAAATAATATCAGCCACAGCGTAGCGTGTGAATTTATGTATGTATAAACGCTGTCAATGCTATCGGGGTCGCCATTGTAGTGAAAATTGCAACGGAATGGAAGCTAACGAGTGAACACATTGTGTTCGCTGAAGTGACACCTTCGATCACAGAGCGACCCATCCGATAACGATAAAGTTAAATTGACTTTTTAACACATTCATAGATAAAAAAAAATAATAGTTTATTTCCATAACAATTTGTTACATCACACATACTGGGTTGAGATTATCTAGTAGGTATTGAAATACCTGTGTCAGATAATCTCGCCTTCCCCAAAGTATCGCTGTCACAGAGTTATAAAAATAAAAGATTTAAACTTAAAATTAATAGTTAAGAAATAAAAAAATAAAAATTTGCAGGCTTATCTGAGTGTGTGTATATGTGTGAGTGCGTGTGCGTGTGCATGTGTGCGTGCGTGTGCATGTGTGTGTGAGAGAGTGTGCGTGCGTTTGTGTGTATCTGATTATCTGTAAGCTAATTTTAACTACAATATTAAGCGTTTGAATTTAATAAGGATTCAGTATCATTGTAGTTAAGTTCCTTTAACCAGTTTGCTAATGTCCTTCTACAATCGTAACTGTTAACAGGATAGATTTTTAGTATGTTGTATATTTTATTATACAGGTCAATTGATTGTTTGCTATGTTGTCGGTAGGCGAAGGAAGTCCTTGCTCTAACGGTAGAAATAACATTGCTGCTTCTTCTTTTATTATATTTAAGAGGTTTGTAATATAAACGACGATGTGTTCCTATGATAGTTTGAAGAATGTACAACTTTCTCACCGTGAGAACGTCACAGACTGAATATAAAAGATGCGTAGAATATCGATACGGTTTGAAGAATACATAATTTCGCTTTTTAATACGAAACATTTTGAAGTTAAGACAAGCAAGCAAGCAGTTGATTAATTTGGGGAATGTGAGACGAGAGCATTACGAAAAGTAAACAGATGCTGCGAACTTAAGTTGATAGAAAAATATCGGACAGTGAAGATAAATAGAGAATGAGACACATTTCATATAAAATTTGGTCTTCTTCTTCTTAAAGTGCCTCTTTGACTTTGTTGGCAGTCAGTTCAGCATATTTCAACCTGTCTCTTGTGAGGCGAAATAGTTCGGTGGCACTCGAAATCCTAGTCCTTTCTCTGATGATGTAAAGCCATGACTTTTTCCTACGGCCAACACTCCTTATTCCAGCGTATTTACCCATCATGATAACTTGTACCAAAGATACTTTCCTCAACTTGACAATCTGCAAAAGTGCGCGTTTTTGGACTTGGACTCTTTGCAAAACATGTTCGTTGGATAACTTTTGAGTCCAGCTTATTGCCAACATGCGTTTGTATGCCCACATGACAAATGCTTCAATACGTTTTCTGAGATAAAAGAAGTTACTGCCCAAGCCTCGCATTGGTAAATAAGAATGGGCCAGATGTAACAATTTAGAAGACGAATACGCATTGGGATTTTGAGATTTAGACAACAGAAAGTTTTTCAAAAGTTTTACTTACATCGTGATTTCATGAATTCAAATGTTATATTACTTCGCCTGTTATTTTTTCGTCCATCTATATTATCGTCACATTACAGACGGCCGGGAAACGGGCGTAAAGTGAAGCATAATCAGCAAAGCAGCAAAAGCCATTATGGCGCCCAATTGGTCTTCGTTTAACATACCCAGATAGTTTCAGCAGTTGTTTATACCTGGATCGCATTTTCTAGTCAATATAGACGAAGTTACCTGCAGAAGCTATTCTATATGTATAAGGTAGAGCTATATTTCCGGTTGGTATATTCACAGTAGATTAATTTAGTCTTTAGGTTCCTTCTAGAAAGTTTTAGCAGTTAATCGTGATCTGATTATAGAATCAACATAGACGAAGTTACTTGTAGAAGCTATTCTATATGTATAACATACATACCTAGCATCACGCCTCAGCCCCACAGGGGTAGGCCGAGACCACGTCCTTCCACTTTCCACGATCCTTGCATATCTCCTTCGCTTCTTCAATTCTCATTAAAACTTTCATACAAGTTCTTCGGTGTAGAGTACTCTCGCCGTGGCCCTTATTTAAAATGTCCTGGATTTGGTCCAGGAACGTTTGCCTTGGTCTTCCCCTTCCAACTTTCGCATTCATTCTAGACTCATAAATCCTTTTTGTCAGTCNATGCACAACCAGTCTGGCCCTTTGTGACACTATCATAAAGGCGTGCAGAGCACCATTTACCATATTCCCTGCATTCACTCTCATTTCAATATCAATTTCACATGTTCCATCTTTCGTAAATGTAGACCCCTAGTATACAAATTCTTTCACCTCTTCCACTTGTTCCCCATCTATCAAAATATTGCCATTCATCATGTATAAGGTAGAAGTATATTTCAGTTGGTATATTCATAGTAGATTAATTTAGTCTTAATGATCATTCTAGGTAGTTTTAGCAGTTGGTTATATCTGGATCTGATTTCCTTGTTAATATAGATAAAGTTTCATGCAAAAGCTAGTCTATATATATAAGGCAGAGCTATATTTTGATTGGTATACTCATAGTAGATTAACTTAGTCGACGGTGTAATGATTTTGTGTCGGTATTTCCCTAATAATGCCTCCAATTGAGATAAATAGCACAATCCACTAAATTACCGTTATTAAGATGTATTGTAAGTTAAAAATAATTTTCTCGTGTGTAATTGAGATTAATTTAGTGTTGAATTATGTTCAATTTTATCAATGGAAATTAAAATTTTTCGTTTTTAAATTGCAACTGCAAAGTGAGAACGATTTAACTGATTTTTGTGAATAAATTTGTTATTACGCTTTTGTTATCCTGAAAATTTATTGTTAACTATTTTTTAACCTGTTTAATAGCAATTAATAAATCTATCATGAGATGGTAGCAGAAATCTTTGCTTGCATTCATTATTATTTAAGTTTTCAAGGTTCAACTTCCTTTATTTTTCTATTGCACTACATTTGCACAGTGTTCTTGTTCACGTGCTTCAAACCATTTAATTAATGAAAAGCTATGAAAATATGTATTTAAAAGTAGCATCTAATGTTAGCTTTATAACGATATGAATATATCCCAAATACAAAATCACTTTGATAAACTCAAGCAGGACTTATAAGGGAAATAAAAGTTTGTCTCTAAATAACTTTTAAATGGTTGAGTTAATCAAAAAATGATATAACAATTTTTTGTAGACCATCCAATTCCTTATATGAATATGTTTTGATTGTACAAATCCATCAATAGGTTTCGGAGATATAAGTTTTTATACAAAATATATAAGAATCAAGAGTACCCAATATTTAGAGGCTTAGAATTGTTAATCTAAACCATTCTTAAATCCACCTGAATTTAATCAAAATCGCACCAGCCCTTAAGGAGAAATTCAGTAACATACAGACGCATATAAAAATTGTATATAAAGCTATAATTTTCTATTTACTCGTAAAGCAGTAGACGAGTATCGTATTATTACACAGTGCTATAGTTATTTAAAAAAATCATCAATATTGTACTCTTGATAGTCGATTTTCTAATCACATAAAGCTACGAGGTCTATTAAAAAAACAATGGCAAAACTAAAAATAGTAAATGTATTGCAGATAACGCCACTAGCAAGTATTATAATTAAAGGCACAACCGTGGCGGAGCGAGATCCATTGTTGTTGAAATTGCAATAAAAAAGAGAGCATGTACTTTTTTATTTTGATCTTTTTTAGCTTGTATATCCCTAACCTGTGGGAAGATGGGGAAACCTGTTCTTAGTGAGTGTCTACAGGAATTTCTGTGACAAATTTCAATCGGACCTACAGTTTCGGTCACATCATCAGTATAAAGAGGGCACATTTGTGTATTTGTGTGTATTTTTTAATGTTTTCACACAAAAGCTACTGGACCGATTTCAAAATGTATTTCACCATTAGGAAGCTGAATTTTTACTGAGCGACACATGCTATATTACTTTATAAAAAAAATAGGGATCACTAATTAAAAAGCATAAATGTAACAAAAAGTAGATATCATATGTCCAACTACTGTAGTTATGCCACTATAACTGCTTCTTTAGATTTTAAAAGTAAAAGGGCATATATACATAGCATCACGCCTCATTTCCATAGGGGTAGGCAGAGACCACGTCCTTCCACTTGCCACGATCCTTGCATATCTCCTTCGTTTCTTTCATTCTCATTAAACCTTTCATACAAGTTCGTCGGTTTAAAGTACTCTTGACCTGGCCCTTATTTAAAATGTCCTGGATTTGGTCCATGAACGTTCACCTTGGTCTTCTCCTTCCAACTTTTGCATTCACTCTTGACTCATAAATCCTTTTTGTCAGTCTCCTTTCACTCATTATCTCTACATGCCCTATCCATCTAAGCATACCTTTCTCGATTTTAGTCACTACGTCTTCTTTTATACCACAACGTTCTTAAACCATGTTATTAATATCACTGTATTAATACTCATCCTATTAAAAATATTTTATTAAAGACCGTTTCAACCCCTGTAAAACACTGTTTAAAGTATTAAAATCGAACATTCCATTCAAAGTGTCAATCTAAATTAAATGTAGTAGTTTAGCGATGACCATATTCATTTTGTTTGCAGTGTATCATTTCATTCACGTCTTTCCACTGCCAAGAGGTAGTTGTCATGGGTAATACCGCGGATATTGCTAGTGTATTATAAAATTGAATACCCAGGAATCGAAGTCGGACTTAAGAATGCTAACACGAGAACGTTTTCAAGACATATATCATTTGTTTAGTATAAAATGAGTACTATCTATCATCACTTCAGTATTCAATGTTGAAGGTCGTGCTTATTCTGATATGCCTTAGTGGCTGCATGGACTAGCTGCTTCCATTATCTATATCCTCGGCTTCTTTTATGGTTGTTAGAAGCGCGAATCTCGTTATACTCTTTATTTGGTCGCACCAACGGGTAGATAAGAGACCCCTTGGTCTTTTTCCTTCGACCTTTCCTACCACAACCAGTTTCACCAGGTTAACTAGCAATCTCCGAGTGATAAGCCCAGAATAGTTGAGTACTCGTTGGTATCAAGCGGTGGATAGCCTTGTTGTTTGGTTAAGTTCTGAGAGGCTGGATCTATTTGTTCTTTTGGATGTCCAGGATAATCATTAAACAAGTATATAGACAAAAACATAATTTCCCAAAACGGTGGAGTCTCAGCATAATCCCGTAATGGTATCTAAATCAATATGGCGCTGATTTGCTCTCCTAAAACTAAAATATAACTAAGAAACCCTAACTAATCTAAATTCAACTGTTTAATAATAAATTAAAATTGAGAATAGCTGAGGTTTTTAACTTGTATATTAATATAATAACATAAGCAAAAGTTATTTATTAATAATGTCTTTTGATAATGGTATATGTTTATCGCGTCTGTCATACGGCTAGCGCTGGTAGCGCTGGGCTAGAGTGAGTGAGAACGACCCTGTCTACTGCTGCCGTATACGTGAGAGAAAGGGAAGCCAAACGGACAGTCGCCGTAACGCGTTACGTAACGAAGGGGTTACCCTTAAGAAGTTAACGCTTCTAAACTAATAAAAAACATCACATCATTTGAGTAATTTCAGAGTCAAAAGAGTTCACACTGTGACAAGTAAATTGTATATATATTGGCTGATCCCGACGATGTCACCGGCGTAGTTCACGACTCCAATTACAATAAGTAAGTAGCAGCCCATTAACGTCCTACTGCTAGGCACAGGCCTCCTCACTGATATGAGAGAGGGTTTTTAAAGCATAGATCCACCACGCTGCCCCAATGCGGATTGGCAGGCATAGTACACAAGTGCACTCTGTTCCTTAACTCTCAAAGTCCGATGTGAAATCCGACACTGACAGAGATCAGGCGCAGGACTGACGACTTAACGTACTATCCGAAGCATGGGGGTGAAGTACACCGTCAACGTCTCAGCTTCGGGCAAATATTGAGAAAATTGTAATAGAAAACTCAATATAGACAATTGTCAATCTAAACCGAAAAAATAATGACATACCCTTGGATTTCAATCCAAGTAATATTGTTTTAAACATGTATTAACGACAGTTTGTCATAAGGATTGCCACACATTAGATTCAGTGAATGCAAATTTAGATAATAGCTTTATCAGCCTGGTACACCAGAATATCCAATGTATTAAAGGTAAAGTGCTTGAAATTGAACTTTTTTTAATAACTTTAACATTAATGTGTTATGTATTACAGAACACTGGCTAAAAAGTAATGAATATGTATTTGGTTTTGGTAACTCAGAATATCATCCATACATGGGGGCTTGTTAATTTTAGTAAATAAAATATTTAAATATAAAGAACGTACAGACATAGTGAACGGACGGAACGGACCTGTCGGTTGAACGGACGATAGAGCTGGCATCTATTGAATTAGAGCAGTTTGTTATAGTAACAGTGTATAGGCCTCCTTTGTACAATTTTGAAGTATTTGAAAAAATAATGGACCGAGTACTATTCATAATGTCGAAAACAAACAACAATTGAATAGTATGTGGATACTTTAATAGTAATATTTTAGAATGTAGCTCCTCAAGCATGAAGCTGGTAAACAAACACTTACAATTTATCGAATATGTTTATTGAGCCTACAAACCCATTCTCTAATCCACCTGAAAATACACAGATAATTTCAAAAATACAGCCCAGTTGCTTAAAAGGAGCTCAGTAACGTACACACGCACTTAAAAATTATGGTTATGATTATTAATGTGACATATCACTATTATTTGTATTAATATTGTTTCGCTGACTTTTTCTTCTTGAATAAATCGGTCTGCAACATTTTCCAAAACCGTGTTTAATTATCAAATTATAAAGATGTGCAAATTATATAAATAAGATATATATGATGCACTGTCTGGTTGAGGAGTGAAGCGCTATTTTTCCAATTGTTTATGACGTGAGGTCGTTTCCACAATGGCAACTGCATTTGATTGCAGCCCATTACCTCTAAAGAGGCTGCGGTTACAATACAATGCGCACACGTTGTAATCCTACGAGCCTGGCGTGATATTCAGCATATATATATATATTAATAGGTGAAGCAATAACTTTATACTGCATTTTACGGAAATTGTGCGAATGAAGGAGTATGAAATATCCCTATCTACACTAATATTATAAAGAGGAAAGATTTGTATTTTTGTATGTAACGAATAAACTCAAAAAGTACTGGACCGATTTTAATAATTCTTTTTTCATTAGAAAGCTACATTATCGTTGAGTAACATAGGCCTTATTTAGTACTAGATTACTGTAGAAATCTTTAGAAATTCCTATTAAAACCAACCGAAGGTGTAAAAAAATTTGCCATAAAATGTCTTTCACCGCATACGCCGTGAAGAGTATTAATGATGGGACAAAAAAATGTTCGACAATATTATAGAATATATCAATATCTACAAAAAACTTCGCGATACCATGTGTCAAACTATTGTAGTTACGTCACTATAACTACTTTTTTACATTTAACAAAATGCCGATCAAAATTAGACCAAGTTATCCATACCATTTATAAATTTTTATCCAAATAAATAATTTAATATTCAAGACTGTCTCAATACCTGATGATTACTTTTTGAATTATTGAAATCGGATATTCCATTCAAAAGATATCATGAAATTAAAATAAAAATACATGCCGGCGGCGGCCGCCACGCAGCGCATCGAGTAACTAACTCGACGAGAGAGGGGCAGTGCGGGAGAAGGGGGTGCACCATTATGAACTAGGTAGCCCGTCGGCTCCTTACGCTGTAGACCCAAGCGACATTGAATACTTCGAGTTTTTTTAACACATTTTTATACTTCACTTAAAAAGTTCATTTCAAAGCTACTTAGTTGTACTATTAGGAATCAAACTTTTTCATAATATTTGTCAATTGAAGGTCGGTTTAATTATCATGCTTATAACTTAAATGTCTCTACCTATTTATATCTACTCGTGCAAAGCCGGGTCGGGCCGCTAGTAGTCTATATAGAGGAATGCACAATGATAATATATTTTTTAAATTATGTTAAAAAAATACTTTAAATTATTAAAAATAACATTAAACACACCACCATACATTTGACATATATACTCTGCTGTCAATCGCAGACGCTTATGTCAAACGCAATAAGGTTACATTAAAAAAGTTTTTATTGTCAGAATCAATAAGTAGGTTACATTAGAATAATAACTATTGTGGTTAAGTTTACCTAAAATTTACGATTTTTTTATGTATAGTTGTTAATTTCCTCTTTTATAAGAACCTTCTCCTGATTATTAAACAGGAGAACAGAATAATTATCGAAATTGTTCCTTCCGTACACGTGTGATGCCATAATATATGTAAATACAGGCTATTTTTATATAAAAATATTATTGTCATAACTTTTATTGAATGTAGTCTTTGATATGAGAACCATAATAATATTTAAACTTATCAATTAAATTAATTATGTTATTCTCACTAGTATAAATAAATAGCTACTGGACCTTATTTCGTTTTCGTTGATTTCAGACTTTGCCATAATAAAACAATTGCTATTAGCGCCATCTATGTTATGCAACATACAACTGCTTCTATAATGCCATGTGTTTTACGGTCAGTGGTTACAACAGGTTATTTACTGTGGTAAAAAGTATCATCTAGTTAATCCAGATTATAAACTTTGTACTCTCTAAATAACTAACAGTAAGTTCTTGACCATAAAACTTACCCTTTCTCATGAAAGCTATTTATTTGTGAAAACTGAAAGACATTTGTGGTAGCTCATCGTGACAAAAATAAAAAATAAGAAAGTACAACATACTATAAATTTGTACAAATACGAAAATGACGAGGAAGCCTTATACCCTTAGATTTATTTAGTATTTTTATTATTATTAGATTTAATTTTGATTGTATTCTAATTTAAAATTTATTTATTATTATTAATTTTAATTTAAGTTTTGATTTTTTTTTCTGTATGTTTTATGTATTTGTGTTGTTTTTTTTATGTTACTAAACTGTAAACTGGGACAAGTGCCTTTTAATAAAGATAAATAAAAGTAGCGCCATCTAGTCAGCAACATAAAACAGCGTTGCAACTTCTCGCCGCTAGATGCTACTATATATTTTATCAAAACCTAATATTTGCATTATGCAACACGTCCTTGATAATTTATTTAAAATACATGTATATTTTTGAATCATATAATTCATTACAATAAAATTTTACATATAACGCTTTCCACGGTTTTGATACTTTTGCGAGTTAGTCTGGTAATAGTCAAATAGATGGCGCTTAAAACATAAATTTTTCAAGTCATTTTATATTTTTACTACATAAGTACAAACGTTTAAAACATCAATACAGATGCAAAACTGAAAATTTCAACGCTTACACACTTTTAATATGTCAAATATTAGAGAACGACTTACAATAAGGGCGTCCTGTCCCGCGAAGAACCCACAACCAACTCATACTGGTGTCGTTCTTTGCTATCTTCATTACAATATAAAATTAAATTTACGAAATAAATATAGATCAATTCAATGCTTTTAAGTAATCTTTCGAATTATAGTGAGATTTTTAATGAGGAATTTAAAATTATTGAGTTACATGTCTCAAAATATTTCCAATACTAAGCTGTGTAGAATTTATTAAGAGTGGTTAGAGCAATGCCATCGTAGACTGTATTACCAGGTAAGATCACACATACATGAAATAAAAACAAGCTGGATGCAATTCTGTTAAAATAATCTATGCAAATGTAACTATAAACATATATCACACAAGAGACAGAGAAACATACAAGGTTATAGTGGATCTATCTTAGAAGATAGATATATGCTTATATTGTTTTTTTTTAGACTTTTCAATAGGAATAATTTCGTCATACATGATTAACGTGAAATATGAACCATTTTTGCAGTGAACCCTTTTGTTTCGAAAAGCTCTGAAAAGAAATTGTTTTATCCGCCTTTTGCAACATAATTTCTTTTACAAAAGGAATACAGTACACAGTTTTAATATAAGATATATATATATATATATATATATATATATATATATATAGTATAAAAGGACCGATAAGATAAAAGGACACCGACTCCAAATATAACAATACGAAGAACACTATAAAAGAATACGCAATTATTTCTTACTTTTTAGAGCATATTAATGTATTTGTAAGTTTGTTTTGAAGGCGGTTCTTTTTTTGTTAAAATTTATATTTATTTTTTGATTTTTAGTGAATCTGAAGTAAACTTACAAATTTGTCTCAATATGTGTACACCTAAAAACGTGTTGCAATGCAGCAACAAACGTAAGCTCATTGCTATTTGATTACAGACACTTATATTTTCTGCCATAAACCGCACCCTTACTGTAAGCCGTTGAGGAGATCCATTGATCTTCATATTTAACTACGACTAGCACTTGACCATACCGAAGTTACGGTAGGCAACTCAAATATCTGGATAGCCTATAGAAGATTCTGTCGAGTATCGTTCATTTGCTCCTAAGAATTGAAGAGTTCCGTCACTTTGTCATGGATTTCATCATCAGATGCTAACCAAACTATCACAAAACAACCCTTGAAGTATATCCTTTCCAATAAAAAAAGAATCATCGAAGTCGGTTGGTATGATCTTGAGTTATTCGTCCATCAGTCCCGCACATACTTAATCCCAAATTTAAGACTTATCCGGTTTTCTCATGGATGCCATCATCAGAACTGGATTAAAAAAAAAACGGGACCCTATGACGAGCACCACCTTTCATTTAAAAAGAAATCATCAAGATCTGACCACCCAGTCGGGAGATATGAGGTAACAACCATAAAAAAAATATAGATGAATTGATAACCTCCTCCTTTTTTTGAAGTCGGTTAAAAAATAAACTTAGAGTGAAGAAGGTTCAGACATCATTTATTGGGTTGAGCATACGCATTTTTAATAGGATAACCAAATCAATTTTGGGTTTGTCTCAACATAGTTTTAAGAAACATGTCAAAAAAGGCATAAAAGGCAATAAAGGCATATTATAATGTTGAAGAAAAAGACTACCTTTGACAGAAGACATTGGTCTTGTGGTTAGTACATTCGACTACAGACAATGAGGTCCTGGGTTTAAGTCCCGGGTCGGGCCAATTCAAAAATGGATATTGAATTTTCTATTAAGATTTTCTCAATATTTGCCCAAAGTTTGAAAGTTGTCGGTGTGATTCACCCCCGTGCTTCGGAGAGCACTTTAAGCCGTCGGTCCTGCGCCTGATCTCGCTCCGGTCGTGTCTGATTCCCGTCACAACGGACTATGAGAGTGAAGGAATAGAGAGTGCACTTGTGTACTATGCCTGCCAATGCGCACTGGAGTAGCGTGGTGGGTCTATGCTTTAAAACCCTCGCTCCTCGGAATGAGGAGTCCTGTGCCCAGCAGTGGGACGTTGATGCTTACTTACATAATGTTGAAGATGATTTAAGCGATAGAAATGTTTAGACTTGATTCCAGTTGCACATGGAAGCTATTGATATTGTGGCCTATAATGCTATACTTAAAAGAGTAACCGTTGAGTTTTTTGCCGGTTACTTTTCAGTGGAATCAAGTTTCCGAACCGGTGTTATATTATATTACCGGTATAATATTTTGATTCTAACACAATTTTTCTAGTCCTGAACCAATTCCTGTTATTTTCAGGCTTAAATGCTTAAGCCATCCAAAGCCGATGTTAATATAGCCAAATCAAAACGTATCAAACAAGTTTCGTATCATATAAAGCTTCATCTAAGAGTTAATCAATTAAATACCGGTGATAACTGTATGTGAATATATCAACAATAAAGGGATACAGGTGTGACAAGCCAACTATGTAGTAGATAAGTACGTTGGCCTTTGAAAAGATCACTGACCCACACGTTTGAGGCGGACAATCGATGTTTCTAATTATAACCCACTAGCTGCTTACTCTGACTTTATATACATAGGAGTACAACTCATTTTCTTAAAGAGGATGCGTACGGGTCTTCTGAAATTACGTGAACTACTCCATTGGTCCAGTGATCAGCTTGTTAGGGTACAGACATAAAGTTTTGAGTTAGATATAAAGTTTTCCACTAAAATTTTCTCAATGTTAGCCCTGTGTTGTGTAGATGGCGGTGTGCTCCACCCCCTTGTTTCGTAGAGCACGTTAGGCAATCGGATTTGCGCCTGATCTCTCTTCTTTCGTGTCAGATTGCCGTCACATCCCACTATAGAAATTGCCTTTGTGAACTACACCACAAGCTGACCGGGCTCTGATTTAAAGGCGGAGAGAGAATCTCAGATCCCCAGTAGCGGGCGTAACCAATCTTTCAGACTGGTGCAGGTCCTAACTGGACACAGCTCCTGTTCCTGCACCAAATTGGGCGTGAAACATTACTCGCCTGCCATGAGTGTGGTGCCGCTGTTGACTCAGCACACCACACTTTAGAAGAATGTGCAGCCTGGGCACCTCAGTCACCTTCTGGTGGTGTTGAGTGGCGGCGATCTTTCACTGGAAAGCGTTGTAGGCGCGATACTCTACAGTGATAGATACTAGGCGGGAGTGGCCTTCTTCTGTGAGGTGGTCATCTCCCTGAAAGAGGAATACGAGCGAGATAGGGAAAACGCAGTCAAGTCTCCCTCTCACCGAGGAAGGCGAGGTATTAGGCGGCGTATATTTGCACCCGTCATGCCGTCTTCGTGAACTCTCGGTCAAACTCATCCGAGACATCAGAGAGGAATATGCGAACGCTCCTCGGTTGTTCCACAAATGGACGAAGAGGTTTCTGTTGGGTTTTAGTGGAGGTAGTTCTGAGCGCAGTTGTGTATGAGAAATAGTGGAAGTAACGATGTATCCTTGAGCTTACTTACTGCTACGTAATAGAGACAGAGGGAATATTTTTCTTAGATTTCACGGTCTCGATCGGTCATATATCTTGAAGTTTAGAAAACCGTGATGGGGAGGGATTCAAAATTAATTAAATCCCATCGGGTTCAGTGGACGTTATGGGGTTCTTAGGTAGACCAATTACCTAAGAACCCCATAACGTCCTAGGTATAGTTGTATTTTTAATTACTTTAATTAATCTTGAAAGATTCATATTTATTTTAGGTACATATGTTTATTTACTTATATTTACATCATTATTACTATTAAGGCCGAAAACGTGCCTTAACAAAAACATAAAGAGAGGAAACATAAAGCTTTCCAAATGGTGTAAATACTAAATAAATATAAATTACTCGCAAACGTATAACATATCGTTCACATTGATGTACTCGTAAATTCAATCAGAGTGCAACAAAATTAATATAAATAGTGTTACTATAATCAGGCTTTCAAGCTCGTCATATATCTTGGGCAGAGCTTCTTTCTTGGCATCCTAATTATAATGTAACAGTCAATAGAACTGATAATATAAAAAATGCAACCACTAGGTCACGGCTTACGGCATATTTACTTAATATATTAAAGGATTTTCAATTACTCCTATTAGTTATGGTATAAACATAGTTTTATGGCACACTTGATTAAAGAATTTATACGATGTTTATTTTAAAACGCAATATATTGTTAATAAAGCCTTATAACTTAGATCACTTGTTATTGATCGATGTACAAACATTACGTTCCTGATTATAACGTCATTTGTTTCTTTCTAAATGCATATGAAACTTCAGAAATTATTTTCGATATTATTCAAGACAGACAAAATAAATTAAATCAATAAATACAACGTTACACACAGTTGCTCTTTTTTTATAGTTAGTCTGTGCTCAAATGAGAATAGATTAATAATCTGTCAAACATTTAGCTTACGATGAAAGAGTTTTTATTTAAAACATGAAGTTCAGAGAGAAGTTTCGTATTATTTATGTTATATGAATCTTTAGATACAGAAATGGTTTTATTACTAAATAGTTTCTTTTTATGTATTTTCCGATATTCTTCAAGACAGACAAAATATATTAAATTAATAAATAAAACACACGCGTGCTCTTTTGTTTATGATTTGTCTGTGCTCAAATGACAATAGATTAATAATCTGTCAAACATTTAGATTACAGTGAAAGAGTTTTTATATACAACACGAAGTTCACAGAGAAGTTTCGTATCATTTATGTTATATGAATCTTTAGATACAGATATGGATTTATTATTAAATAGTTTCTTTTTATTTATTTTCCGACATTCTTCAAGACAGACCAAATATATTAAATTAATAAATAAAACACACGCGTGCTCTTTTGTTTATAGTTAGTCTGTGCTCAAATGACAATAGATTAATGATCTGTGAAATATTTAGCTTACGATGAAAGAGTTTTTATATAAAACACGAAGTTCACAGAGCAGTTTCGTATCATTTATGTTAAATGAATCTTTAGATACAAAAATGGTTTTATTACAAAATAGTTTCTTTTTATTTATTTTCCGATATTCTTCAAGACAGACAAAATATATTAAATCAATAAATAAAACACACGCGCGCTCTTTTGTTTATAGTTAGTCTGTGGTCAAATGAAAATAGATTAATAATCTGTCAGACATACAGCATACGATGAAAGAGATTTTATATAAAACATAGTTTACAAAGAAGTTTTGTATCATTAATTTTTTATTTAATTTGCCCGACTGATTTTTGATTCAATAAAAAAATATTTTAAACACATTTTAGTTCTTTATTTAAATTTCATAGAATTAGAAAGAAAAAATAGGCAAATTAACAGCCTCTGCGAAATCTATGAATATAGAGGTATAGTCTTTGACAGTAACACCTTAATAATGTCCGCATTTATAATTTAAATTAAATTTGCATCACGTTAATATATTTTAATAACTGTTGCAGGGGAGTTAGCTTTTTTTTTGTAATTTCATCTGATGGTCAGTGATTATATAATTTAAGAAGATAAAGTAAAGAGTTAAGTTGGCTTTTGTGTTACGTTCAGAATTTTACAGACGAAGTGTTAAATTAAATTAACTACTAAACGCAGAAAATCCGGGTATCATTTTTTGTACGTCCTCCATGAACACCGACGGCTTGCTTTTTTTGTAGACGGTACCATTGTCAATTGTCATTGTCATCGATACCTACCTGTGTCTATGAGTCAGCGAACGCCTACAAGCGTGCTTTGTGTGTATAATCACAAACATAACCTACATTATACCCTACGAAACATTTATGTAACGAGTTTGTCAATATCCTAAAATGTTTCCATATTATGGTCACAAGGTTTACACAACCAAATGTATAAAAAGGCGGTCTTATCGCGATTTGGTCCAGACAACCTTACGGAGAAGGAGATTGAGAAAAACTATCAAATCAAATCAAATTGGATTTCTAAAGTTAACCCTTTTTTTAAATTGCTTCTAATTTTTCCAAAAATCTATCGCGTGTCGCATTACCGACTGTAGAATAGGAGTAAAGTGAACGGCCCAAGGTAGAGCAGTCAAGTCCAATATTAAGGCACCTATGGCTTGCATTAGTTGTTTCAATCGCATCTTATGGTAATCAATACTGTCTAAGGTGCGCTGATGCGGAAGTATTTCTCCCCTAAAAATATCGTAAGAACATATTTTTTTGCTCTGATGAAAGTCTTTTCTAAGGGAGAGTATCAAGCCACGACCGAAGCCGTCCAACAGTATTAAATTAGCAGAGATAAGAACTTATGTAACGGATTTCGATAGGTTTTCCCTAATAAAATTTAAAAAAGTTTTGTTATAATTTTTCTGTTTTATTATATAAAAAAGGAGGAAATTAAATATACGTTACTTAGATTTTGAGAAAAAATAGAGCTTGAATTCGAAGAGTTTAGAGACTAAATTAATTTCGCTGTACGCTGGCGCCATCTGTCTATCGACGTGAGGCAGAGTCAATAAGTGGCAGTCCGGCGCGTCTTTCGGTAGTTTTCGGGTGACGGCCCGCCGGTGCGGTCGACTTTTGAAACTGTCGCGTATCAAGCTATTATTGTTATTGAGTTTGCGTAAATTGATATCGGGAACATTAAGTGATTGAACATCATAATCTGAGTTAATAATTAAGGTGTTTGATTGCACCAACATTACCCTCGAACGCCCACAGTATGGAAATTATGGATGCCATTAATGACGATGTCGGCGGAGAACCCTACGCCGCTGTGCTTTAAGCTTTCCTTCTCCCTTATTCTCCGACATATATATAAATATTATGTGGGTGTGCACTGAAGTCCTCCTAAATTGCTCTACCGATTTTGTTGAAATTTTTAGGGTCTTCAGCTGGATTTGAGAATGGTTTAGATTGTCAATTCGATCCAATAAAGAATGAATTTACTCGTATCTCCAGAATGGGGAACATGAACGAGAACAGCTAGTGTTTGAATATAAATTAAACTTATATTAGTTAATATAAGTTAGTGATTTGATGTTTTTATGATAAATCAGAAGTGGAGTTCGAACCCACGCTCATGAAAGATAATAAACTATTAGTAACTTTAGTACATATGTTGAAAGTTTAGATATGTCATTACAAAAAAGAGATCTAGTGTGTAATTCCCACGCGGTAGAAGTGAAACATTTCCACGTAACATGTCCCAAAAAAATTATATTAAGTAATCTGTCCGACGTAAATCGAGTTAAATACAGTCGCTTTTCGCCACACCCCGCACGGGCGTTTTTTTGCGTCAATTGCCCCGAATGACGCTAAGGTGGCTGTTGGAACATAAATGTTCATGAAAGACTACCAAATGTTATGATTTTTATGTTTGCTAATAGTTAAACTATACAATGTTATCTTTTGTTTATTAAATTAAGACTGGTGTAGCGTTGTGTTGCGCTAAACTTTGAAAAAAGTCCGTCCTGTATTCATAGGCTTATATCTTAAAAATTAAAACTAACCTCAAAGGTTTTCATTGTTATTCACATCACTTATATAATCAAAAACATAAATAGTCACTAATACACACTCAAAGTTTATAAAATACCACAAAAAACTTAACGACCTTAGACGCGACATACGCACCGTTAGTGACGGTCACTTTGTAATTGATTTTTTTTATTTTTCTATTTATTACCGAGAAGGGAAATAGATAACACACAGTATGACTTAGAAAGAAAAAGATACTTATTTTCCTGATTGCCTGAGTCGAGCCAGAACTATCGTATCATGTCAACTGGTAGTTGAAAAACACTTTAAATATTATCAATTTATGTGTCCATCACTTCTTATTATCGTTTTTTCGTTTCATCAATATTAAATCACAATGGACAAAGAAGCTTTCACTTAAAATAAAAAAATAACATTAAAAAATATATACAATTTAAATAAATTATGTTGACGACTGCACTCAGTAGTTACGGTATATGACATCGAGCGTATGGTATGTTAATGAATATATAAACGCTTTTAAATTAACTGATTAAATATTGCAAATTAATAACATTTCTAGATTTAGAAAGTTAATAATGTAATAAATCATTCTATATTACGTTTACTTAAATATGAGTCGTATATTACTATTTTTCATAAAATATAAAATAAATATCTAAATTTCAAATTCAACAACGGAATTCAACAAATAATTTGTAATATTGACAAAAAACAAGTGGCATTTTTATTTACAATTCGTCATTTGAGATTTCAAAGTATCTAAGGTTTTATGTTTGTATAAAGAAGGCTTAAAAATTAGTTTCACTTCTGACATGTGTACTTTGTACACACGCACTTTTAACTTTTTTTTATTATTTATAATCTCTAGCGATGGTAATTGGTAATATAGTCAAAAATGGTAATAGACTAACCCGGTAAGAGGTATTTTACCTCGCATTTTATCTACACAGCTTTATACCGGTATGTAATTTTATAAAAAAATTATATTTGCTAACAAAATAATATTTTTTGTTCCTAGATACGTATTACATACAAACTGAAAATTTGCTCTAAAAAGTTTTTACTATAAAATGTTTTATCGTCACAGATAAAACTAAGTACGCAGATAAAAAAAAAACAAAAACAAATCGGACATCTGCAATTGACAACCAATTAAATCCGTGATCTGACATTCCTAATCCCCAAACCATGACCATAGACAATATGGCACTACACAAATATCTGTCTTATGCTAATTGAAATACCGTTAGAGATTAAGTGAATGTATTGCGATGTATTTTGTTTGTTTTACTGTACATTGGGATATGTTTGAGTGGTAGCCGAGGCTGCGTTCGCGCTCAGTCATCGGCCGGCCGAAGAAGGCGGCGACTGGCCGTTCCATTTTTAAAAGATACGAACGCACTTCAATTCCCACGATTCCAATTTCAAATTGACATTTAATTTTTGTGAGAGTTCTTTATCGGTAAGTTTTTACCTAATCTAATTAGAAAAAAACATATTACACCTACGTTTACTGATTGAATACAAATTATATTTAATTATTTGTTAAAGTTTTACGTTGAACTTTCTCTATGTTAATATTTATACGCAAAATTTATTTCATGAACTGCGACTACACCATAATTTTTGTGAACTATGATAGGAATTTATAAAGAAATTAAGCAAATTGGTAAAATTTTTATACATGCCTTTACAATGATTGTACATTTTATTATTGATTATAAATAACTAATAATTGCTACCTGTTTTATAAGCAATCGTTATTTATATTAACGTATTATAATTATTATTCCACGTGTATTTATTGCAATGTTAAGTAACGTAATGCGCCCTTTGTAAAGTTATCTCTATATAAATGTATATACATATAATATAGTTAGTGATTAAAATGCAAGAAGTATAAACATTTAATGGTTATTTGTAATTTTCTATAATTCACATGAAAATAGCTTTCAAAAGATATGATTGTTAAAAAAATGCTGATGTTATTTTGAACGCACTTCTTTCCAAATCATCATCTATATATTCGGGCGATGTTACTATTAATAAATTGAGATATCAAAGGTGTATTTTAAAATTTAAAGGAGTTTGCATTATAAACAATCAAATACACATATGCAAACAGTAAGTTTTAAGTTATATGTTTGACTTTTATGTAAAAGTTCGTAATTTTAGTCGTACATTTTGAGGCTTTTATAAATTAACGGATTTTTTTATATACATATAATAATTATTGACAATTACATTGTCAATTTATTGTAATACGGCTTCCTTACCAATCAATTGATGAAATCAGGGTAATGTCGTTAACAAATGGCAATTATGAATATTTGTTGAATAGAAGATCTATATTCTAAAATTTAAGTTTTCTGAATATGAAATTGAGGAGATAAAACCTATTTCATTCACAACTTTAGGGAGTACACCTCACAATACCCACTAAAATCCAGCGGAACTATCTTCATCCGTAAGTAAGGCACCAGGTGTTCAACTTTTGCATTCGTCCCTGGTAAACACGCGCCGCTTGGTACCTTGCCTCCTACGGCGGTGAGGCGTGCATCCGCTGCATTTTCCCTCTCTCGATCATGGGCTTTCTTAAGCGAGACTACGTACCGCAGATGAAGGATACTCTGGCCCACATCCTCTCATTGGCGAGCATTGCACGTATAATGCTCCCAAGCGAGAGATCATCGCCGATCAGCGCCACCGGCGAGGTTGAGGTCCCAGGGCCGCACAATCTGCCACAGGGTGACTCCACCCGGCCAATTCCATCCATGCTCGGTCATAACGTGCACCAATCTGTAGGAGTGCACCCCTAGTCTCTGGAAAGCCATTGTTCTAGATGAGGTCGGATCGCCGCAACAATGGCTACGCCCGCTACTGGGGACCCGAGACTCTTCTTCCATTTACCAGCTTACACCCCAAATTATGAGTGCGTAAGGAAATTTTACTTCCAAAACTAATATGTTGAGTAGTTCCCGAGTTCATCGCATGAAAACCTGTGATATAGATTTTTTATGAATCGATATTTTATACGCTTGATTGATACTTTACCTGATGGTACAGTTTATGATAGAAGCCCGCTAATCTAGAAAGAGGTAGTTTACTCCTTATGGTTTCTATACAACATTGCACCAGCATGCATTTTTATTGATTTTTGGCATCTCTTTGCTGATAGGTACTCTCCCACTAGGCGAAGTTGTTCTAGTTTTCAACTTCTTCGAATATAAATCATTAGGTTTCGCAACAATCCTGTCCACCAACTGCTACTAACGAGTCCTCCACTATTTTGGTCATATCGCCCGAAGACAGTCAGATAACCAGGAGAATCTGGTTGTGGTAGGAAGAGTTGAAGTAAAATGATCAAGATGTTGCTCATCTACCCTTTGGTCTGACTACATAAAGATATAACGAGACTCTCGCTTCCAACAGAAAGAAACCTAGGATAGAGAGAGATTAAAGTAGCTCGTCTATGCAGCTACTAAGGCATATCACATCTTCAGCAATAAAGTAAATAGACTCTACACGTTTTCCCTAAGCTGCTGACAATATTATAAACTAACGAGGTAGATCGCAGTGTCTAAAATGTGTCCAAGGACACATTATTCAATAAAATCACTACAGGATTTATAAAAAAAAACATAATACGAAGTTTTCTAGTCGCTCGTTGATACAATTTGTCTAAATTAATCAGTTTACCTTTGTATAGCGGAGATTAAAATGTCATTCAATGATGACTCATTGACAAAAAAATATAAGACTGCGTTGAAAGGAATTTATTGTCTTATTTTTTTCCTTAAACAAAATATACAAGCTTTTTAGTGAAGCGTCATTAATTTGTCCGTTTGATCAAATTTAGTAGGTTATAACTTTGTTTTGGTTCTCGAGGAAGAGTTTAGTAGAGTCTAGTTATTAATACATAACATAACAATAAGTAGATATCATCAAATGAAAATGTACTATAATATGACTGGACTGTTAATGCGATCCAGATTTTCCTACCTTTCCTCGTTAAAATCGATTACAATTCTCTGTCCATTTAAAGGACTATTAGACACCATCTACCCTTTTCCTTAACAATATTTTCCTAACCCTAAGGTTACGTGCGATAAGCCCGCTTTTTCTGTACCCTATGATTAAGTTATTGTATATATTTCTTGTATTGTTTGTGGCGTACAGTAAAGCGTATTCTCTCTCTCTCTCTCACTCTGCTTCCACGAGATCGGAAACTGTGCAAGTGACACCGCATGACATTACATAGAAACCTGATATTAAACGTACGAAATAACATAAATTTTTACTGCCAAATTAATATTTTCGTCCATAATTAATTAAAATTCTTCTTCTTCTTACGGTGTCTCTCTTTTATTGAGGGTTGGCCGTCAGCTCCACCAATTGTTCCCGGTCTTGCGCAAGGTGTAGCAACTCCTCTGCAGTCGCGATGCCCGTCCTCGCTCTGACGTTTCGCAGTCATTTTTTTCCCTTGTACCAACTCACTTCTTACCCTGAATCCCACCCATCATTATAAGCTGGAGGAGGTTGTAGCAACAAGTGGCCCAAGTAGGCGACTTTACTTTGCTTAGTAATTTGGAGGAGCAGCCTAGTCAACCCCATGCGTTCCAGAACTTTTTCATGCGTGACCTTCTGGACCCAGCTGAGGCATAGCATGCGATACCACATTTTGAATGCTTCAAAGCGCCGATGAGTGCCTTCCTTAATCGTGCAAGTGAAAACCGTAAAGAACTATTGGCCAAATGTAGCAGAGGAGACTTCGGAACTCGGTAACGTTAAACTTTCTTCATTCTGTTGAGTTATCCTCGGACAACTTCGATACGTGTCTTTATTTCCTAGTCCAGATTCCACTCATAGTTAATCCAAGTTCCTAAGTACTTGTATTATCGCACTTGCTCCAGCGCTTTCTGGCCACATAAATATTACGCCTTGAGGTGGTGTTACAAGAAATGACCATAACATTTGTCTTTGCTATATTAATAGTCAGACCGTCTCTTTTGCTAATTACAATTATAATATTATAACTCCAGCTGCTACTTGTATATCAAAGACTATACTCAAAAGAAGTAGTGGCAATAATCTATTTATACAAAAGTGAGTAGTAAGTAAGCAGCCCATTAACATCCTACTGCTGGGCATAGGCCTCCTCCCGCTGCTCCAATGTGGATTGGCAGGCATAGTACACAAGTGTACTCTCTATTCCTTCGCTCTCATAGTCCGACGTGACGGCAATCCAACATGACCAGAGAGAGATCAGGCACAGGACCGACGGCTTAACGTGCTCTCCGAGACACGGGGGTGGATCACACCGCCAAATTTCTTCGGGCAATTATTAAGAAAATCTTAATAGAAAATTCAATATCGACTTCGAATTGGTCTGACCCGGGACTCGAATCCATGACCTCATGTCTGTAATCGAACATGGTAACCACTGAGGCAGTCAGACAAAATTGAGTATCTATATTCCCCTATATAACGTATGTACAACTGAGCCGGTATCGATATCGATAAATAATTATTATTTTGTTCTGTTTGTTATGGTCAGGAAAAAGTACTTATAAAAGAAAAAAATAACGTAAGTTACGTAGAACATCACAATTTTTTAAAAAACAACCGCCATAGTAACTTTTTTAATGTAACCTCCTTAGTGCTTCTGACAATATAAACTTTTTTGATGTCACCGTATGACGTTTGACGTGAATTGTCAGTGATTGACAATTACGCATATATACTCTATATGTGTGTCAAATACATTGTAGTGTGTTTAAGGTATTTCTAGGCCTAATTAAAAAAAAATATTAGCGTCGTGCTCTCCTTCTCTATATTTCTTAAATTTCATACTTCACCGTCCGTATAGTTTTTGTAAAAAGAAGTATAAAGTTTTTGCTTCACGTATTTAATATAGATGATAGATAGATAGATGCATACTTTATTGAACACCACATAAAGAATCACAGTGAAACATTAGATACCTTTAGTGTGCAATTGGGCGGTCTTATCGCTAAATAGCGATCTCTTCCAGACAACCATTGAGTCAGTCAAAGAAAACAGAGAGAAGGTATATATAATAAGGAATATATAGATTCTCATGACAAAAATTTTGATGGGATAGATTCATTGACCTTTTTAAACCAGCAAATCATGTTCAAACGTTTTTATCCACACTGGTGAATATAATTTCTTGATCATTAACCTTCATTTGCATGATTTGCTTTGAAAATTGTATGGTGAATATTAATTAATATTTTGACTAATGGGTGTACAAACAGTTTTTTCATAAACCACCATTGTATGATATTGTAACGCGTTGTTTTCTTGTACATCAATTGTTTGTTAAATACAAATATCTGTCCCTTTTTTATTTAATCTAACCGCCATTTGAAGACTTAATAAAGAATATTGATTAACTTATGTTCTATATCAAATTAGATTGCTTTTTATTAGCCATTTGACTTCGTGAAATCTCATAAAAACAGTGAAGATGTTTGAGAGATTTTGGGTAATAAATACAGACGAAAAACTATATACAAATATCTATATACGTTATATTTTCCAATCACTCATCCTTCTCATAAAGAATTATATAAATTAGAAATTAACTTTAATTTTCCTATAAAAAGTTCTAGCTAATCTGATGCTCTTCAGTGAGATATTATAAAAGTTATATCTTATTACATTTATTGGAATTAAATGAAGTGAAATAACTGGTATATAATACTTTAATGCCTGATAAACATAATAATATATAATGATATAGTTACCTGTTTATCATGACCCAGTAAAAGAGTCTAGGTTAAAAGTCGACATAGATTTTTAATCAAGGCTTCGGGATGATAATGTTATAGAGAATACGTCCGATTGTTAATAGTTTTAGTCTTTGAGTCCAGCCGAGTCAATTAGCTACATGATTTATGTAACCCTTTTATTAGGAAAGGACATGCAAAACATCACAACTTTTGTAACTTATCGGTATTTCTATTTTTACCGCAAAAGTCTACGAAATACTGGAATCACTTAACACCTGTTGAAGTCACTTGTGGGTTCCTATTTACCAATATATGATCCTTTGCTGCTTATTTGTTTATTTTGTGGAGAAAGTGTACCAAAGCTTTGTTTCCCGGTATCTACATTAGTTACTAACTCCTATTTGAAGAGGGAATACCACAAAAAAGACGATAATAACGAACTAATAACAAGTGGTGGGATCATTATTGAATTTAAGAAGCCATGAGAAAGTTTATAAGTAATTTGAATTGATACTATAAAAGCAATGATGGCCCTCGACGTGCAAATATTTCGTTGGATGTCACGTACAATTATTTAAACTATAACTATATTATAAATAGGAAACGTTTTGTATGTAAGCATGTTTATATCTGTCTATGTTTTCACGCAACTACTGAACCGATTGGTCTAGTGGTTAGCATGTTCGACTACAGACATGAGGTCCTGGGTTCGAGTCCCGGGTCGGGCCAATTCAAAATGGATATTGAGTTTTCTATTAAGATTTTCTTAATATTTGCCCGAAGTTGGGAAGTTGGCGGTGTGATCCACCCCCGTGCCTCGGAGAGCACGTTAAGCCGTCGGTCTTGCGCCCGATCTCTCTCCGGTTGTGTCGTATTACTCACATATTGGACTATGAGAGTGAAGGAATAGAGAGTACACTTGTGTACTATGCCTGCCAATCCGCAGTGGAGCAGCGCGGTACGTCTATGCTCTAAAAACCCTCTCTCATATGAGTGAGGAGGCCTGTGCCCAGCAGTGGGACGTTAATGGGCTGCTACTTACTTACTTTTTTACTGAACCGATTTCAGAATTTTCTCTCTATTAGAAAACTGCATTTTTATAGAGCGACTTGGACACAGTACAGAAATGAAATTTGCGTGATAAAAATATGCAAACAAGTTATTTATACCTTGTTAGAACGAAAAAAAACTATGTCTGTGTCACGTATAACATGTAGATTCAGTGATTTCTATATTTTACTGCTGAATAAGAAAAGATTAGGTTTAGAGTACATGTCATTTGTTACTACAAAAAGATAACATTCAGTTACAATGTTTTCGAAAAAGAATATCTTAATACTATGTATTTTAATATCAATGCTTTAACAAATCTATTTTTAAACGACATATGTTTGGTACTCTATATATTATGACTAATTGTATATGTAACCTTCTTCAAAAATGACAATGTCTAATGGTGAAATCCGTATCAAAATCTGTTTAGTAGTTTTTTCAGTATATCGCGTAAAGACAGGCAGACGCGAAGTTTGTTCATAGGAAGTTACAAGTCGTAGCTATTTATTGGTAGAGGCCATTTGCAGCCAGTCAATGACTACCTCGTAACTTTGGCTTGACCAGTGAAGGGACCATGAGTGAGAAGAGAGGTTACGTGGCGACACATTGCCACAACATATGTCGGTTTAGGCGCCTTAATTTATCCAGCATAATCCATTCATTGGTAAATACTATTTGCAGTCAGTCAATGACTATGTCGTACCTTTGACTTTACAAATGAAGAACCCAGAAGAGACCAAGAGTGAGAAGAGAGGCGACATGGCGACGCATTGATACAGCATACGTCAGTTTAGGCGCTTTTATTTATCCACCACCGTCTATTCATTGCTAAAGGCCACTTGCAACTAGTCAATGACTACCTCGTAGCTTTGGCTTCATCAGGGAAGTACCATGAGTGGAAAGAGAGGCGTCGTGGTGACGTTTTGCAATAGCATATGTCGGTTTAGGCGCTTTTATTTAACCAGCACCATCTATTCATTGGTAGAGGCCATTTGCAGCCAGTCAATGCCTAATTCGTAGGCTTCTCAAGTGCAGATTCTAGAAGGGGCCATAAGTGAGAAAAGCGGCGACATGGCGACGCTTTAGCACAGCATACATCGGTTTAGGCAATTTTATTAACCGACTTCAAAAAAGGAGGAGGTTATCAATTCGTCATTATTTTTCTTTTTATATTTTTTTTAAATGAAAGGAGGTCCTCGTCATCTTTTATAAATCCAGTTCTGATGATGGCGTCCATGAGAAAACCGGATAAGTGTTAAATTTGCATTAAGCATGTGCGCGACAAATGGACGAATAACTCAAGATCACGCCAACCGATTTCGATGATTCTTTTTTTATTGGAAAGGAAATACTTCAAGGGTTGTTTTGTAATAGTTTGGTTAGGTTCTGATGATGGAATCCATGACAAAGCGACGGAACTCTTTAATTCTTAGGAGCAGATAAACGATAATCGACAGAATCTTCTATAGTCTATCCAGATATTTGTGTATGCCTACCGTAACTTCGGTATGGTCAAGTGCTAGTCGTAGTTAAATATGAAGATCAATGGATCTCCTCAACGGCTTACAGTAAGGGTGCGGCTTAAGGCAGAACATATAAGTGTCTGTAATCATATAGCAATGAGCTTACGTTTGTTGCTGCATTGCAACACGTTTACGTCAGATTCACTAAAAACCAAAATTAAATAAAAATTTTAACAAAAAAAGAACCGCCTTCAAAACCGACTTACAAATATATTATATGCCCTAAAAAGTAAGAAATAATTGCGTATTCTTTTATAGTGTTCTTCATATTCTTATATTTATAGTCGGTGTCAGCCGAGGTACCTACATATGGGTGGGAGCTGCTAAGTGGACACGCGGGGAACACCTATCTCGGCTGACGCCGACTCTGAATATAGGAATACGAAGAACACTATAATAGAATACGCAATTATTTCTTACTTTTTGGAGCATATGAATATATTTGTAAGTTTTTTTGAAGGCGGTTCTTTATTTGTTAAAATTTTTATTTCCATCACGATCTATTCATTGGTAGAGGCCATTTGGAGCCAGTCAATGACTACCTCGTAACTTTGGCTAGATCAGGGAAGTACCAAGAGTGAGTAATGAGGCGACGTGGCGACGCTTTGACACAGCGTACGTCGGTTTAGGCATCTTTATTTATCCACCACCATCTATTTAGTGATAAAAGCCACTTCCAGCCAGTCGATGATTACCTCGTATATTTGGCTTCACCAGGGAAGTACCGTGGGTGAAAAGAGAGGGGACGTGGTGACGCTTTGCGATAGCATACGTCGGTCTAGGTACCTTTGTATATCCCCCACCATCTATTTATTGGTACAGGCCACTTGCACCCAGTCAATGACTACCTCGTAACTTTGGCTAGATCAGGGAAGTACCATGAGTGAGGAAAGAGGTGACGTGGCGACGCTTTGCCTGAACATACGTCGGTTTAGGTGCCTTTATTTATCCACCACCAGACCTTGACCAGAGAAAGTGAGAAGGGAAGCGACGTGGCGACGCTATGCGATATATCTGTCTGTCTCATGTACCTTGTAGAATAACCCCAGAAACTTATAGCTTACCGTAGAAACAGACATGTTTATATAACAGCGTGACAGTACTTACAAAATACCTTGCATATACCAAAGTATGTGTGTCATGGTGAAGGTAAGTACGGCATTTCAGTACATCGACTTTATGCAAACCAATACAATATATTTACTTGCACGATGTTACTTGAATTGAAGATACTTGAATATATTACATTTAAGTATACAAATAAACATAACAAAACTATATAATTGCTTGACCATAATCAAAATTAAAATCTTTGTTCAAGTAGGCTCGAAAAGCACTTAATCCTCAATTGTCTGTTCGTTTGTAACAAATCTACCACTGATTAGGAAAGTTGATTCCGTTGAAAAGAAACTAGCAAGAAACTCAGCGGTTACTGTTTCAAATATAGTTTTTGTAGGTAACAATGTTTAATATTTTGGTTACGAGTGCAACTGGAATCAAATCCATTTTATAAAATGTTTTAGCAAATCCAAATCTGATTGCGGCATGAACCTTATGGCATAACCAGTTTGTCTTTATTTCTTGTATGTATGTCTATTAGATCATATATGTATGTATGTATTTATGTAGTCTATGTAATTATTTGAATATATTTTGTATGCATATGTATATCTATGTGTGTATTGTATATATTTATTTTGCATGTACTTGCATTTCTAGTAGTAGAAATTATAGTAGGATGTTTTATTGCACTTACCCAGTAATTTCATGGGCTACTATCTCCAAGGTTGTCTGGAGGAGATCGCTTTAAGCGATAAGACCGCCTTTGTACACTCTTATTTAAAAATCTGTTAGTGTTTTCTTTCAAAATCTGTATGTTTGTGTGCAATAAGAATAAATAAATAAATAAACAAATAAGATAATCCAATTCTTTTCTATTTATCTAATAAAAAATATAGCACATTTATATTGTATAACAGAAAATATTTAAAGTAAAAAAAATAACTAAGCAAAGCAATAGCATAAGAATAAAAACAAAACAAAGTATTACTTTTTAGGAAAGATTGTGAAAATTCAATGAAAAGTCTGTTTGCGATAAATTCAAAACTACTGAACCGATTTTCATACGATTTTAACTAATAGATATAATGATTCTTAAGGAAGGATTTCTGTTAAAATTGTTGAAATGTAACGATAATTATTAGAAGTATCGGAAAAGTTTAGCTTCCTAGAAGCTCTCTCGAAAAGGCTCCCTAATTCAATCAATCCATTAGAGATTTAACAATACAATGTATGGTAGTATATTTCTCTTTTAAATATGTACAAAAAAGTACCATATAACATATATCTATCTTTTAAGGAGAACTCACTGCATACATTTTATTTTCCCCTACTACTTATATAATACGACATGCACAATATATACAGCGGACATAGACAATATGCTCTAATAACTGTGCAAAGCCGGGGATTATTGGTAGTTATAAAATAAATAATGCTCAATTATTTTTTTTTTTAAATTATAAGTAAAATATATAAATATTACCATCTTTTTCAAGAGATACATCGGATTTTATCTAGACTACTTAACAACTTAACGTTTCGCTCATCTTTATCTTATATTTAGTCATATTTTAAAAAAATATTAATAAGTATATAAAAGAACACAAAAACATTCTTGTACGGTTTCATCATAGTTGGATGATACAAAACCTGTCATATCTTACGTCTTCTAGACCGTCCGGACTGGTTCCCAGTGATGAAAGTATGGCGCCTTGCATTTAAACCCAGTACACAGTAATAGCTATGCTTTTATATTAATAAATAGTATTTATTGAACTTTAATAAGCCATTTATCTATTTAATTTGACTATGCAAATGCGAATTGTACGTTAAAGCCCGAACTTGCCCTTGATTGTTGAGCTTTGAACTTATGTTACTTTAGCACGAAATAATAGAATATACTGGTGCAGTGGTATTCTCTGACGATTTCATTGTCATAGCTATGGATTCGATTCTCAACTCACATTTTTTTATATCTAAACAAGTATTATAAAGAGGAACCATTTGTGTTTTTGTATTTAAGTATGTATGTGTATAAGTCTTTTTTATTTTGACCTTTTTTAGCTTATATATCCCTAACCTGTGGGAAGATGGGGAAACCTGTTCTTAGTAAGGGTCTACAGGAGTTTCTGTGACAAATTTCAAGTCAATCGGTTAGTTTCGGCCACATCAGCATTATAAAGAGGATGGATACATTTGTGTTGTTGTATGTATGTTTGAAACGTTTTCACACAAAAAGTACTGGACCGATTTCAAAACATTCACCATTAGAAAGCTGCATTTTCACTTAGCGATAAAGGCTATATGAATTTCTCAAAATAATTGGACTCCCTAAGAAAAATGCGTTACTGTAACCCAAGGTGTGAAAAAATTAGTCACAAAAAATTAGTCATCTCGTGCCCTGCGGAAACTATTGATGATAGAACGAAAAAATGTTCTACAATATTAAAAAACGTATTAATATCTACAAAAAAGTCCTTGATACCACATATCCAACTGCTCTAGTTATGCCACTATAAATACTTTTTTACATTTTAAAAGTTTATAAAAGTGTCGACAATAATCACTAGAAGTTTCTTTACAATGTGGTAATGTTACAATAATAAATGCATTAAATAATTTCGTAAACTGTATTAAATGTGCATAATTTTTAAATAATTGCCCACTTAGGTCGTTTTACATGTTTTTTTACGAAGGAATTTTACACTTTGTTATTTTCTATAAATTTCATGCTAAAAATTAAAGTTGATATGTTTCCTTCCAAGTACAATAGTTACTCAGGATCTTCACTACATTACTAATGGTGACGTACCTGAATGTACAGTGAAGTCAATAAAAATGTATTTCTTTTATTGAGCACCTGATAGCGGTATTATAAGCTGTTTGACAGATTTAAAAGAAAGTATGTGTGGGTTAAGAATGAATTACTCATCAAATGTTTACTCTACGCTGATGATCAAGTTATACTTGCATCATACGCTAATGAGCTACAGTAGATGGTAAATTTGTGAACGAAGCTTTGAAAGGGAAAGGAATGAAAATGAATGTAAACAAAACGAAAGTTATGCTTTTTGACCGAGATGAATCTATGATAAATGGCAATATTTTGATAGATGGGGAACAAGTGGAAGAGGTTTTTGTATACTTCGGATTTAAATTTAAAAAGATGGAACCTGTGAAAGTGATATTGAAAGGAGAGTGAATGCAGAGAATATGGTAAATGGTGCCCTGCGCGCCTTTATGCATAAATAGATGGTGTCTCAAAGAACGAGACTGGCTGGTAGTGAAAGTTGGGTATGGCAGAAGAATCACAAAACTAAAATAAACGCGGTAGAGATGACAGCGTTGAGAAGTATGAGTGGATTAAAACTGAGTGATAGAGTAAGAAATAGAGTGACAAGAGAACGGTGTGGTATAAAAGAAGACGTAGTGACTAAAATTGAGAAAGGTATGCTTAGATGGTTTGGGCATTTAGAGAGAATGAATGAAAGGAGACTAACAAAAAGGATTTATGACTCAAGAGTGAATGCGAAAGTTGGAAGGGAAATACATTTTAAATAAGGGCCAAGTCAAGAGTACTCTAAACCGACGAACTTGTATGAAAGTTTTAATGAGAATGAAAGAAGCGAAGGAGATATGCAAGGATCGTGGCAAGTGGAAGGACATTGTCTCTACCTACCCCTGTGGGAATGAGGCGTGATGCTATGTATGTTTGTATTTAAGAAAATCCACACTTTATGGGACATTATGTATACATGTAATAATGCATTAGATTTCTATATATTAAATCTTTAGTGGAGGGTAAGCTTTATTAATTTTTAAACAGCCTTTTTGCATACTTCGGCTATCGTGGCAATAAAAACAAAACCGTTGTAACAGCTTGTTTGCAGGACATCGACTTTACGTACCGGGCTGAGTTGTTAAAGACCGGTTCAAATAGTTTTAGAGTTATTTTGCATTTTATACGAGGTTATCATCCCCATATCGTAGTTGGAGTGTCTCGTTGCATATAAAAAGCTTGGGAATTAATTGCGTGGTGTAACTTGTGAAGAGACACCTTGTAAATGTTTCATAAGTCATTTTTTCGTCCATCTATTACGTGACGTATTACTGTCGGCTGCGGAGCTCTACTAAAGTGAAAAAAAAAACATTAGCATAGCAGCTAAGGTCAATACAGCGACGCCTTTGGCTCGCATCAGCAGTTTTACTAGCATCGTGGTTTATATAAACACAAAAGATTGGTTTTGTGGTTAAATATTATCTCACGTGTATGATAATCTAAGATTGTAACGTATTAATAGGACCCAGTTCTTGTTTAGCATAGCCCGTATCAACTATTAGTTGACATGACGATACTTCTGTCTCAACTGGGGCAATCAGAAATATAAGCATTTCTTTCTTTTTAACTCATAATGTGTATGTCATAACAATAATACGCGTAGAGATAACACCAGACAATAGAAAAACAAAAATAAATCAGTCACAAAGTGACCGTTACTAACGGTGCTTGTGTCGCGTCGAAGGTAGTTAAGTTTTTCTGTGTTTTCTATTATATAAGTGATGTGAATAACAATGAAAACCCTTGAGATAAGTTTTAATTTTAACGATATGAGCCTGTAAATACAAGACGGACTTTTTTCACTATCTCAAAGTTTAATTCAACATGACGTTACACCAGAGTCTTAATTTAATAAACAAAAGATAATATTGTGTAGTTTAACTATTGGTAAACATAAAAATCATAACATTCAATAGTCTTTCATGAACATTTAAGTCCCAAGAGCCACTTTAGCGTCAATCGACGCCAAAACGTTCAAGAGGGCGGGGCAAGCAGCAATTTTTCTTTTTGGGACATGTTTTGGAAAAAAACCAAAAAAAAGTTTTTTTTGGACAAGTGATTGATTAACAAGGTAGAAAATGTACATAGCAGCTTAGCTCGTTCATGACAAGCATGCAGTTCAATTTTGATATATGATTAAATATTGCATTATATAATAATAAAAGGCATACCTAATAAAATGTGTTTAATTAAATGTTTACATCGTTTTGCCTGCCATTTATAGAAGTCCGAAGAAATGGATTGGTTATGCCACCAAAGAAAATACACTTAATATGGTTATCATGCGAATTGCGATGTAAAATATAGACATTTTTTTACTTAATACAGTAACGTCAAGCTTATTTTTGATTACATAACTATAAGAACGGTAGTAAATATGGAAATGTTTTCTTATTGGTGATTGAATCTGAATTAAATATTAGAAGAATGGTCGAAAACTCCTCGTGATATTAATATGTTCTTGTGAAATTTAAAAGAATTTGAATTTTTACGCCATTTTAAGTAATTTTTGTTGGAGGTATGTGGTATAAAAGAAGACGTAATGACTTAAATTAAGAAAGGTATGCTTAGATGGTTTGGGCACGTAGAGAGAATGAATTAAAGGAGACTGACAAAAAGGATTTATGAGTCAAGACCGAATGGGAAACTTGGAAGGGGAAGACAAAGGCTAACGTTCCTGCACCAAATCCAGGACATTTGAAATAAAGGCCAGGTCAAGAGTACTCTAAACCAAAAAACTTGTATGAAAGGTTTAATGAGAATGCAAGAAGCGAGGAGATATGCAAGGATCGTGGCAAGTGGAAGGACGTGCCTACCCCGAAGGGAATGAGGCGTGATGCTATGTATGTAAGTAATAAGAGTATATTACAGTAGAGAACCTGTTATTATGTACTAGCTGTTCGTCTAAGTGTCACCCACGTTGTTCCCGATTCTGTGGGTTTATAGTGAAGTCCATACTTACTAAAAGGAGTCAGAGGCTACCACGTATTTGATAACCACGCGTAATATTTTGTGTCTTTAGGCAGTCAGTAGTGAGATTGAGATGCCTTCATGCCTGAAGATCGTGGTCCTTGTAAGATCCTAATTCCAAACGGGTCCATGGTTTCCACCTGCTTCTTTTCGTGTCCATGTTCGCTAGCATATAGAACGTTGTTTACTTGGTCTCACTCAGCTGGTCACCCTATCGTGTTGGTGAACAGCTTCGAAATCTTTTTCCATTTGTGTTGTCTGTTATTATAAGCTTTATAAAGCTGCACTCCTCTCGCCTCATGTGTCAAAAGACAAATTTTGATAGGACGACGTTTGTGCGTTTAGTTGTCCATGAAATTCCTCTATCACCACATTCAAACGCATCTATTCTTTGCCTTTCTTTTGCCATTAGGTTGCAAGTTACTCCATACCTAAAGATAGAGATTAATTATATTAAGTAAAAAAACAGGGAAGTAAAATATGATGGCAAATTAACAGCCTTTACGATATCTGTTATTATTCAAGTACAATTCTTTATGATCGAATTTCGACCATTAGGCAACCACTTGTATGTAAAGATTTAGATGTTATATTGTAACATAACATTAGTAGATAATGTGGTCAAAACATAACTGGAACAATAATAATTCGTATTAAAAAAACGTCTCTTTTACGCCAAGATTCCAGCGAAAAGCTATAAAATATACTTATTCTTTTTTGAACAATTGACTTTCATGTGTGACAAGGAACACCAATTTCGCCAGTGTCACGTTAATTGGAGAAGGCAGACTTGATAATCTGCAAATAGTTGACACCTTACAGTCATTTACCACCTCCACTAAAAAAAAAGAAGGTTTAGAGACGACACAATACAACACATGATAAACACTTATTACTATTCAATTTAATTAATTTACAGAGATATTTACAATAGAGGCTATATTCAAGGGCTATCAGATACTCAACATTTAGAGGAAAAGGAACAGTGGAAGGGATAATGTCATATATAGGATGGGATATTTTTGGACAGTTAAACATGATATGGGAAACAGTGCCTTCGTCCAGGCCACACTCACAAATTGAGTTGACCCTGATCCAGACTTTCGCTAGATGAACAGGAAATGGTGATATGGTAGAGGAAACAGACCGATTTGCATATCTATGAAGAAAAAATTTAATTGTCATTAAAATATCAAAGGTGTCTAAAATTAATACAAATTTATTGGAATCTCAAATGACGAATTGTAAATTAATAACCCACATGTTATTTGTAAATATTAAAACTACCGAACCTTCAAAGGCATAGCATAAAAAACTCTGCACATCTTCTGTTAATCACTCGTTCCATCAACATAAAGAAGTTTCACGGGACGAATGTCTAATGTTTGACAGAAAGGAGGAGTTTCTAAGGGGAAAGCGAAATTGTTGTTTTTACTATATTCCAAGCACTTCTTTTATATGTACTCAGCTCATAATCCTTCCCTGAACTTCCACAAATAGTTAAAAACCATAATTAACCAGTTAAGCTTCGTGCTGCGTTCGTGATGGCACCTGGGCAAGGGATCCAGCTGAAAATCAGCGCTACATGGTCTTCAGACTGTGTAGCATAAATGCTGAGCTGGGTCCATTTTCTAGGTTATGCCACACATCGCAGGGTATTATAAAATGTACTAAAATATATTGTGATGTGTGGCATAATTTATAAATAAAGATATTTTCATTTTCATTTCATTTCATTTCATTTAAGCTGCTCACGAACGAGTCTAACGAATAGTAATGGATTTATCTAGGTATATATGAGATGTCCAAGTATCTATTCAATCATTACGATATCTCTGGAACCATAAAGCGTGGAGACTTGAAATTTGGTAGGAATATTCCTTTTGCCGAGTAGACGTCAGCTAAGAACGGATTTTACGATATTCCAACAGCAAGGGGAGGTTGCGGGGGGGGTGTTATATGTATGTTTCTTATTTGTAAAACAATTTGCCTAAATTAATGAAAATGCTACCCAAAAACCATTCCACGTAGACAAAGTCGCGGTTTCAGCTAGTATATATATAAAAGAATGGCATGGTGTTGTACGTTGTAAGAGGAATGACATAGACCTTGTATAGTCGTTTCGGCTCGACGCACACCGGCAACTTTGCATGGGTTTAGATTGAAGATACATGCAATTGTCCAGTGACAGATAAAGTCTATTATTAATCTACAATGTACTGTTTTTCCGGTCTTTAATTACTACATTTATGTTATTAAAAACTTCTTAAAATTCTTACGAAATGTTACTACGAAGTTGTTCTTGTTATTTATGAAAGATAAGTTAGGGCTTGTGCTTATACTTATGATACAGTCTAAGATGGAAGGAAGAGCCAAATCTATTTTCTTCACGATGTTTTTGCTGGTAGGGTGGTAAGTAGCCTCGGTCGGAGCCTCCCACTAGTCCAGACACAGGCAAATTAGAAAATGCCATTTACCCAACAATTGGTGAAGTACCAACAATTGGTGAAGAAATAAAACGCCACACAGACAACTACAAAGAACGTCTATCGACTCACCCTATGACTGTCTAGTACACACAGCAAAAGCACATTAGAAGATTGAAGAGAGCAGATGTGAGGAGAAGAAGAGGAGAAATTGAGGAGAGTTAGAGTAGTAGTAGAGCCCTACCTTTCCAAACTCCATTCTTTACACCACAAACCTGATCATAGTCATTAGACTGATAGCAGGTAGACTCAAGGAAAAAAAATTCTAAATCGTACCGGAGATTAGTTAAATTTTATTATGAATTTTGCAGTAAAAAGGTTATTTATGTTAAATATACTTTCAATTCTTCAAAAGATAAAAATAAATTGACAGCTAGATAAAAAAAATTTAACGTTATGTAATATGAACCCATGAAAAATTAGTCTTTAAAAACATATACAACCTTATTATACTTCCAAGAAACAATATGTTTTGTATTATGGCTTATCCATATTATGATTTATTTGACAAGCGTATAAAATTAAATTTAAAGTGTAAAATAAAGCTCTTGTAATAACAGGTGAGTCGATACGTTTAATAATTCGTTATTTTTTCACATTTTCGTGTATTCTCTTTGTTTATGGATATGATATTTGTAATGTCACTTTGACATTTAGAAATTGTTATGGCATATTTGCAATTTGATACGGCTATTTATTTACATATCAGGTAGATTTGAATGCCTTTGTGAGGTTGCATTGGATTTTCCAAGAGACTCTTTTATGTTTATTACTTAACAGGTAAATTCAAAGCTATTATATATAAAACCGTCATATTTTATTCGTAATAATGTAAATGAGCGAAAATCTTAATAGCAGTATAAGAAAAAGAAATCGTGACGTTGCATTTTAAATATATAAAAATACTCTGAGATCAGTTGTCGTATTTAATTATATAAATAGTATAATTTTTCAATAACTTATTGTACATTCGTCGAAATTGTATATCTGTACATTCTAAAAGATAAACTATTTGCTGTAAAAGATAATTTATGTGTGAAAAATGTTTTAAATAGGCTTAAATTATCATAGTTAGGAATTTCTTTACGATTCCTTTGTTACAGACGCATTTATTTTGTATTTATTATGTAAAATTAGCTTTTAAAAGATTAGTGCGCTACTATTTTAGAATGTGTCATCATTTACCATCATATGTGAGCAAAGTCAGGTGCTAACCTTTTTGCGATGCTGTCAAGTGAGAGATGGTGTCAAGTGAGAGATGTTGGGAGGCCTATGAGCGAGATAGAGAGAATGCAGTAGATGTTCCCTCTCACCGCCGAAGGAGGCGGGATACTAGGCGGCGCTTGTTTGCGCACCTGCGCATGAATCCTCAGTCGGACTCATCTGGGGCACAAGAATGCGCAAGCTGAACCTCTGGTGTCTCACTTAAGAGGGTTCCGCTGGGTTTTAGTGGGTATTGCGAAGTCACCTCCCTCGCTGAGTCCCACACTCCTGACCCATTCTGGTCAGGGTAAGTGCGTAAAAGCATTTCCCAGCTCAAAAAAAGGCGCTAACCTGTTAATACGTTATAAACACAGTTCAAATTATTTAAAATGTCACTAGTGATTCAAGCTAATTTAAATGTTAACTGAATTGAAATAATTGAAGATAATTTTAAGACATATTATCAAAACTTCTTTATTTTGTTGATATTTCGAAGTAATTATTTGTATTGTCGTTTTGAACTGGCTTGATGAATATTTAAAGTTATGTTAAAGTAAATCTAGGAAGACAAGGGCAAAATGTAACTTTACTCCTTACATAGGTATTGTATATTATATTTTTTCTAATATGTTAACGTGACTTTACCTCTCGGTGAATGATATTGCAGTCTACGACGACAGCACTATAACCTGAATAGAGGTAATGAACCCAGTCGCGGTTGTATACAACATCGTACCGTATGATATATATAAGCCACCATCTACCCTGAATCTGAATAAGTTATGATATAGTCGCCTCTAAACGTTTGCTTAGGTAAATGTATAAAAAATGGTAAGTAGCTGCTAATTAATTATTTCTCACAGTTAGGCACAAGCCTTCTCGCTCACAGGAGAGAGGGTTTTTAGAGCATAGACCCACAATGTGCTTACGGACCGCTCCGCACGCACGTTTTTTGCTAAAATGGCTCTTGGGCCTTAAATGATCATGAAAGACTACCAAATGTTATGTTTTTTATATTTGCTAATAGTAAAATTATACAATGTTATCTTTTGTTTATTAAATTAAGACTCTGGTGTAGCGTCATGTGGCCCTAAACTTCGAGAAGGTGAAAAAAGTCCGTCTTGTATTTCTAGGCTCATATCTCAAAAATTAACACTTACCTCGAGGGTTTTCATGGTTATTCATATCACTTGTCAAAAACAAAATCCCAAAAATCTTCATAACCTTCGACGCGACACGCGCACCGTTAGTAACCGTCACTTTGTAACAGATTTATTTTGTTTTTCTATTGTTTGTTGTCTCTACGCATATTTTGTTACGACATTCACCGAGAAGCGAAATAAATACTACACATTATGACTTAAAAAGAAAGAGATGCTTATATTTCTGATCGTCCGAGTTAAGACATAACTATCGTATGATGTCAAACAGTAGTTGACACGGATAATTTAAGGGATATAGGGTATACTTTTTCTGTCTACTGTTCAGGGTTCTGAGGTAGTAAAGGAAAAATTATGTTTCCAGACGATGTTGAAGATAGGCGGAGGCGCGGTGCTCGTCGCGGCTATAGTTGCCGTGTTCGTAGTGGCCACGCAGGGGAGGGACCCGGACCTCGAAGCCCTGGAACAGGAGGGCCGAGAGTACATCATGCATCTGGACAAAATGGCTGGGATCAGGAAGAACAAAGCCAGTTTAGCAGAGTGGGCTTACACTTCTAACATCACAGAAGAGAACGAAGAAAGACGGGTACGTTTGCTTAGCTTATACTTGAATCTGCTGCATAAGAACAATTTTTGTGTTAGTGAAACACATATTTACTGTTATCAGCTCCTGAGTAGTTACTGTTAACTTAGTTTCAATTAAAATTTGTTCTTTTAATATTCCATAATGACGGAGATACCTTTATGAGAGATCACATGAAATTCTTGTAGTTTTGGGTTACTTTAACTTATGATAGAGCTCCTCCTCATCCTCTGGTAGTTCAATGTTGATCATTTTGATGTCTGCGACGAAGTAGGTTGTACCATTTTTGCCAATCGGTAGCTATGTAGATTGCCTGACTGGCTTTGGTATCCAGCTGTTCCGTTACCCGATAAGACCATCGTTTCAAGCTCAGAGTCTTTGCCCTTCTATTTTCCCATGATATAGGTATTTGTCGTTAATAAAAGGGTATCATATCTAACAAAAATGTAACAAAATGTTTTTTGTTGTGTTGTGTGTTCGTTTGCCGATGTGTTTCTATAAAAAAAGAATCGACTTAACGCATGGTTCGCCATGGAGATCGTATCCAAGCAATTATGTTCTATTTATTACAATTTGATAACGTATAATAGTATGTAATCGCGGTAATTTGAGAGAAATTAAGCAATCTGGTTTTGTTGTGGATTATCATGGCTATGGATCATGTTGTACATTAACAACTTTCCACTAAAAATAGTCAATTGTATATATTACTGAGTTTATTGCAATAAGTAATGATGAATTTTTATAAGATCTAATCTACGGCTGGCACTTGATTATACAGCGTCACCTCCTGGTGGCGTTGATCGGCGGCAACCTCTCGTTGGGAGCATTGTTTGCGCGATGCTCTCTATTGAGAGATGGTGGGCGGAAGTGGCCTTCTTTTGCGTGACGATAGTCTCGCTGAAGGAAGCCCACGAGAGAGAGAGAGATAAGTGGATGCTCCCCCTCATCGCCGAAGGAGGCGGAATATAAGGCGGCGCATATTTACGCATCTCCTCCCGCCTCCGTGAATCCTCCGTCGGACTCATCTGGGACACCGGGACAGAATGCAAAACCTGAACACCTGGTGCCTCACTAATGGATGAAGAGGGTTCCGCTGGGTTTTAGTGGGTATTGCGAGAACTTCCAACGCCGAGTGCGTGAATAGCATTTCCCAGCGACAAAAAAAAGGCACTTGTTTATGCATAACTAAATGATTACGATTTTTTATTTTCATTTTTGGATAATTTGAAGACACTGACATCTCTGGTATTACCAGAGTTACGAAAAATTCTTTTGTATTTACCAAATCAATCACCTTGGATGTTTATAGGGTGATGGGTAATTCAAAGAGTTAATGCTTGAACTCTGGCTTTAATAACTGCACTTAATATTTTTGTATTTAATTTGCTATTCAAGTAAATTTGACCGTTTTTGTTTAAACGTGCTAATTTGTGGAGATATTCTAGTTAGATATGTTTTTGCATTAATCATTCAAGTGCTATGTTAATATACATTCAAATGCATTAAGTATTTTGATTTTAAATAAACTACTTAAATGCATTGAATCTTATGCAAAATAGTTGTCAAATTATATTATTAATATACCTTATTATGTAATGGTAACTAACGCGTGTTCTCTAATAATATACAATTACTTAAATATATTTGAAAATAAGAAAAATTTTTAAACAATCAATATACGTGACATAAAAATACTGTGTCGTGATTGAAAATATTCGTTTATTCAACTAATTATTGAATTATATCAAATTCTAGATACAAGTTCAATTAGAGCTATCTAAACAAGAGAAGCAGGCATGGGAGGAGACAAAGATGTACAGGTGGCAGGACTTCCAAGACTTCTCTTTACGAAGAATGTTCAAGAAGTATAGCCAGCTCGGGGTATCAGCATTGCCTGATGATAAATACAAGCTGCTGATGCAATGCGTGTCAGGAATGGAATCTAACTATGCGACGTCAAAGATTTGCGACTATAAAAACGCTAGCAAATGCGATTTGGCCTTGGAACCTGGTAAGTTGATACACTAAATTTGTGTAGTTATTGTTAAGTTTAGAATTATAATAGATTTGCGCATGGTTTATTTATTGATCCGATTTAATAAATGAGTATTCACTCATATTTCAATAGAATTTTATTGGATTTTGGATAAATTATTTAATATTATAATCAAAAGTAAGCATTGCGAACCAAATTATACTTTATAAGTAGTTGAGGTAAATGAATAGATAGAAATTGGAAATGCTAAAGCTCTTTCTGAAAAGGATTATATGAAATCCTTAGATCCTCCTGAATTAGATGTTGAAGAAAACTTTCGAATCAATTTCCACCGATTTGCTACAATTAACTAGTTTTCTGAGATGCATTTGTAGAGGTTCGTAGTGGTCGAATTATTCTACAATATATATCAGGAGTGGGAAGGTTTGGTAACCTTCAAAAATTTTTAGAAGCGATGAAGTTGAGTAAAATTTTAAAATTAATATCGGCAAACAAGTGCTAAAATGTGGGACTGATTTTTACTGAATTGCTTCGATCGATGATTATTACACCACACCTCCAAGGCATCTTTGCCTTGTTTCGTTTTTGCTTTTAGGGCTTAAGCTCCGTCCCATACAAGAACATGAAATAAATAAGCAACTTATCAGCTTCATTTTTGTATTGTTGCTGTGGCGTTTGTCCATATTCTCTCGAGTTATGCCATAGCGTTTTAGTCCTACCCATTAATTCGGTAAATTCCAGTTCACAAAGGCCTGTTATTACTTATATCACTTTTGTATTGTTGCTGATATTGCGATTTTTTCCATATTCTCTCGAATTCAGGCATACGCTGTGTGTTCAAAAAGTATCGCGAATTTTGTGTTTTTTCAAAAATTATTTATTTATTCATGAATATCTATTTTGTCCCTTTCAAAGTAATCCCCATGAGATATTATACACTCTGTCTCTTATACACATCTAGCGATCCATAGACTCTTAAAATCATTTTTTTTTATCTTGTTCAGCTCCTCCTTCGATGCCGTCTTTATCTCGTCAAGAGAAGAGTAACGTCGTCCTTTCATGGGCCTCTTCAGTTTAGGGAACAAGAAAAAGTCACAGGGGGCCAGATCTGGGGAATACGGTGGCTGCGGCATCATTAGTGTGTTGTTTTTGGCCAAAAAGTCGCGCACAAGCAACGATGTGTGAGCAGGGGCGTTATCGTGGTGCAAAAGCCAATTTTTGTTCTTCCACAAATCCGGGCGTTTCTGGCGGATTGCTTCGCGCAAATTGCGCATAACTTGCAGGTAATATTCCTTATTGACCGTTCTTCCCTGTGGCAAGAACTCATGATGCACCACGCCCCTGCAATCAAAGAAAACTGTCAGCAAAACTTTCACATTCGATCGAACTTGGCGCGCTTTTTTCGGTCTTGGTTCGTGCGGCAGCTTCCATTGAGATGATTGAGCTTTGGTTTCCACGTCATAACCATAAACCCACGATTCGTCACCAGTTATGACCCTCTGGAGCAAATTTGGGTCGTCGCGGACAGAGTTTAACATCTCATTAGCAATGTTCATGCGATGCTGTTTTTGGTCACAATTGAGCAATTTTGGTACGAATTTCGCGGCGACCCGTCTCATGCCCAAATCATTGATAAAAATCGAATGGCACGAGCCAATCGATATGTTTAGGTCCTCAGCAACTTCTCTAACGGTGATTCGACGATTGGCCAATACCATTTTCTCCACTTCATTAATTTTTTCGTCTGTTGTTGAAGTGCTCGGGCGTCCGGCACGCTCTTCGTCGTTCACATCTTCTCGGCCTTCTGAGAACATTTTGTACCACCGATAAACGTTGCTTCGGTCCAAGGTAGCTTCTCCGTATGCCACAGTCAACATTCGGAATGCATCCGCGCACTTAATTTCGTTTTTCACACAAAATTTGATACAGGTTCTTTGATCCATTTTTTTGAATAGGTAAAAATCGAAGACGATCCAAAACACGTGCAAGCAAAGCAGCTGTCAACAATTAAATGAACATTCAAAATGGCCGAGTTTGTCGGCATAAGTGAGAGACATGAATACCAACATAACGCCACAAAAAAATTCGAAATTCGAATATAATTAACCCGCGAAAATTCGCGATACTTTTTGAACACACCTCGTAGATAGCGTTTTAGTCCTACCCCTTAATTCGGTAAATTCCAGTTCGCAAAGGGCTGTTGGTACTTATTTAGGAACCCAGGAAACCATTGAAATTATATATCCGCTATATGATGACATCTTATTTTATAGATATAACTGAGATTTTCGCGAAAAGCCAAGATCCTGATGAGTTGAAGCACGTCTGGGAGGCGTGGCATAAAGCGGCTGGTGCTCGAGCGAGACAGAATTTTACTCAGTATGTGCAATTGGACAACGAAGCGGCCAAACTTAATGGTGACGATACATTATAATAAGTTAAGCATTTGATAAATATGAGGTGTTGAAATATTTTCCGCTAATAACAATGTGTTTGCAGGTTTCAAGGATGTAGCTGAATGGTGGCAATCCGAATACGAGGTACCGGATTTCGAGCAACAGTTGGCCAAACTGTGGGAGGACGTCAAACCTTTATACCAACAATTGCACGCATATGTCAGGAAACGTTTAAGAGACAAGTACGGAGAAAGTGTCGTGTCAGCCAAAGGACCAATTCCAGCACATTTATTAGGTAAGTTTCAAGATGTTTAATAGCTTATATAAAGAAAGGAAATACTTTTATTTCAAACTAACAGACACGTCCAACGGCGTCTGCCTACATTTAAATGTGGGTGTTAAAGTAAGAAATAGTGTGATAAGAGAACGTCGAGGTATAAAAGATGTAATGATTAAAATTGAGAAAGGAATAATAAATAATAATAATAAAACTTTATTTATTTGGGCATAAAAAGAATGATACAGAATTAAAATACCCTGGACCCCTAAACTAGGTAAGCCCGTGACTTAGGGGTCAGTGTCTTCCCAAGTTTACAATTTAATCTACGCCTAGTCTAGTTATTTAAGGAAAAATTAAAAAATGAAACCATAATTTAAAACCAAAACATGAGATAGATGGCAGAGATGTATATGTATGTATGTATGTATGTGTTTGTGTGTGTGTGTGTGTGTGTGTGTGTGTGTGTGCGTGCATGTGTGTGTGTGTGTGTATGTAATTAAATTAACATATTTTCTGTTGCATTGCAGTCTAAATCATTAAGAAATATTTTGATTTTTTTTTTCAATGTGTGACTGTTTGATTTCATAATGTTTTCTGCTTTATTTATTTTATTGTACAGCAATTGAGACATGTAGGGAAATTGGCGCGAATGCTTAGATTGTTTGGCCACACAGAGAGAATGAATGAAATGAGACTGACTAAAAGGATTTATGAGTCAAGAGTGAATGGTAAAGTTGGATGGGGAAGACCAAGGCGAACGTTCTTGAACTAAATCCAGGACATTTTAAATGAGGGCCAGGTTAAGACTACTTTAAATCGGCGAACTTGTTTGAAAGGTTTAATGAGAATGAAAGAAGCGAAGGAGATATGCAAGGATCGTGGCAAAATGGAAGGACATGGTTTCTGCCTAACCCTATGGGTTTGAGGGGTGATGCTATTATGTACGTATGTTAAAGTACGGAAACATCTAGCAACTTTGCTAACAGGCCCAGCAGCTACGTCCCCGCTTTTTGTCTGAATGAAATGCTGTTAAGGACCGTTTTGCTCTTTATGAAAACATATGTATTTGGGAGAGATATTATTAGATATTTGAGATATGTATTTAATTGCAAAAGTTATAATACTTCAATGTATAAAATGTCTTGGTTAAGAAAACATATTTTTGTTATATGAAATAGTTCAAAATGGTTATTTTGGCTTATCCATTTGAGATAAATATAGCACATTATTTTGATGTATTCTACGAGATAGATTTAATCAGTTTTAACTTACGCATTTTAAACCTTTGTATTTTTCTGGATTTGTGTACTATAAAATGTATGTTTTATACATATAAATATTCCGCTTAAATCGTTCTATTTATTGGTGAAAACTGTATTAAATTTTGTTGAATGATTTAAAAGATTTAAGGTAACAGACGGAAGAGACTTCATTCTAGCAACAACAAAACAAAACAAACAAAAACAAAAAAAATACCCGACTGAGTTTTTTGTGGATTCTCTCGGATCAGGGCGCGAAGGAACCCTCGTAACTATAGATTTTAGTTGACTACCATCATCAGACGTATATTAGAATCAAAGTGTGGAAAAAAAAATTTAATTTGACGATTCAAAAGTGCTGTAATATTTCTACTTGAATAAAGATATTTGGATTTGATTTGATTTGATTTATCTAAACAGGGATGTGTTTAATATCTTACAGGTAACATGTGGGCTCAAACATGGAACAACATCGAGTCGTTCACACGCCCCTATCCTGACAAGAAGGAGATAGATATCACGAAAACGATGAGGGATCAGAACTTCACACCGCTCAAGATGTTCCAAATGTCCGACGAGTTCTTCAGATCCTTGAATTTAACCGCTATGCCTGAGAAGTTCTGGAAGAACTCCATAATAGAGAAGCCCAATGATAGGGAGATCGTTTGTCATGCTTCAGCCTGGGACTTCTACAATGGAGAAGATTTTAGGTAATAGTTTTTCCACATTCTTCGATATCTCAGCTTCAAATCAAATTCAAAAACTGCTTTATAAGTAGGCTGAGTTAGTTTTGTAGATTTTTTCATATACTCAACAAAATCTGTCTGTTAAGAGAAATTACTGCACAATGCGCTTTTGCATTTAAATATTGTAATTGTAATTATCTTTCTCTTACATTTAACCTAGTACTTTTATAGGTTTCTTAACGATTTAATAGAGGAGATTGCTCCAAGCGATAATAACGCTTTTTTACGCTTTAAAATTATAAAAGTTTTAAAAACCAATATGAATAAATGCAATTTTGAAGTTGGATTCGGATTTCGATTTGGAAAAGAGTTAGAATCTGAATCTAAATCTAAATCTAGATTTTAATTAGGATCTGATTTGATAGACAAAACATTTATTTGACTTGTAAAAGTAAAAAGCAAGTAGCAGTCCATTAGCGTCCCACTGCTGGGCACAGGCCTCCTCCCTCATATGAGAGAGGGTTTTTAGCAGAGCATAGACCCACCACGCTGCTCCAATGCGGATTGGCAGGTGTAGTACACAAGTGTACTCTCTATTCCTTCACTCTCATAGTCCGGTGTGACGGGATCCGACACGACCGGAGAGAGATCAGGTGCAGGACCGACGGCTTAACGTGCTCACCGAGGCACGGGGGTGGATCACACCGCCAACTTCCCAACTTCGGGCAAATATTGAGAAAATCTTAATAGAAAACTCAATATCGATATCGATTTGGCCCCACCTGGGACTCGAACCCAGGACCTCATGTCTGTAGTCGAACATGCTAACCACTCGACCAATGAGGCAGTTGACTTGTACAAGTCGCAAATTTAATAAAATATAGTAATGATAAATTACAATCCAAAAAGGAATTCAGCTCAGCAATTTGTTATGCGTTTTTATTAGCAATTAAAGAACGCATTTTGTTCACGATTTCAATCTCTATCCCAATCCCAATTAAAACTACAATTTAATTTTATCTGCGTGTGCAATAAGATAAACGGTGGTGGCTCCAATAATTCAAAATTTGATGAAACCTAACGTTTTTGGCTTAATTTGAAGGATCAAACAGTGCACGACAGTCGATTACGAATATTTCCAAACGACACACCACGAAATGGGCCACATACAATACTTCCTACAGTATAAAGACCAGCCGGTGATATTCCGCGACGGAGCGAACCCAGGTAATTACTAATGCCGCTTTTAAATACAGGATCAAAATGTGTACCACAGTGAATATGGAGCACTTGAGGGTAGTCCATCATGAAATGGGCCACGTGCAGTACTATTTGCAGTACAGGGATAAGCCCTCGGTGTTCCGCGCCGGGGCCAATCCAGGTGATTTTTGAAGAGTATCGATTGTCACTAACCTCTCTTGCTCTATTTGTGTTTGGAATTTGTAATAATAATATGTGTATGTAGAAAAGGAGGCTGTCCAATTCATATTTACAGATAAGAAATGAATACTATTATCTAAACTCCCCCCCCCCCCCCCCCCTGAATGTGCAGTGTCAGAGGCTCCCTTGCGCATTCACTTTGACACTCCCGGATGAACCTACTGAGGATGTTCAAGGAGGAGACAAGAGGCGTTCGTAAAGACGCCTCCTGCCACCCAGCCTCCTCCTCCTTGGGGGAACATCTGCTGCAGCTTCTCGTACTTGCTCCATTGCCTCCTTCAAAGAAATGACGGTTTCGCAGAAAGAGGCAACTACATTCCATCCTGTCAAGCATGGAATGCAGTTGCCTGTGGATGTCGCTGTGGTCCCCAAGCCGGACATTCTGCCACAGTGTGACTATTATCTAAACTAATATTATAAAGAGGAAACTTTTGTTCTTTGTATGTTTCTTACGTTATCACATAAAAACTTTTTCACCATTAGAAAGCTGTATTTTCAGACATAGGCTATATTACTTTCTCAAAAAAAAAAAAGAAAGATAAGGATCCCTAAGAAAAATGCATCAATGTAACCCAAGGTGCGAAACAATAAGTCTGTTATCACATACGCTGCGAAAACTATTGAAGATAAAATAAAAAATGTTTTACAGTATTATAGAACGTGTAAATATCTATAAAAAAGTCAGCGATACCATATGTCCAACTACTGTAGTTCTGCTGCTATAACTAATTTTTTGCATTTTAAAAGTTAATAGAGATGCTGACATTAATCAAACCATATTATTCATACCTCTGTATTAATTAATAAAGTCCGTTTCAATACCTATAAAATACTTTTTAAATTATTAAAATCGGACATTCCATTGAAAAGATATAATGAATTTTAAAATGTTAATCTAAAGAAATTTGTAGCGACCCTTATAACTGGGCCTGTTACTGGTGAGTTAACTCATATTCTAAGGATACCAATGATACCCACCAATATGCCTATACTGTTTATTTTTATCAAACTAACAATTACTGGAGCGATTTAAAAAATTCTTTCATTACCTCTTACAAATCAAGAATTTTTCAATACCTGTATTTTTAAATTAATTGATGATAAATTATGTTGCAAATTAAAAAAATATGAGTTTAGAATATGAATATAAGTTTGTATCTAATAATCTGAAAGGAAGTAATTAAAAACTAAATGAAATAAAACTTTTATGTTAATGAAAATAAATCCAGTAAACTTTCCACTGCCACGAGACAGGTATCTACGCGGGTGAAACCGGGAGGCATTACTAGTTGTATATAAATTGATGATAGTTGCTTAATAGAAAAAGAGGAGAAACATACACCCTTACCAATGTCACTTTTTTATTTGTTAAAATACTTGTGACATCTACAAATAACATTATCAGTAAACATGGCAAGATTATTAATTTGATATAATTTATTGTCAATAAAATCGAAACCTTAACACACTGACTTAAAGTATATTTTCAAATAACAAACGCTTAATACACTTGTTGTTTCATAGCAGTGATAGTTACAGATAACATATTACAGTAACAGTTATTGTTGTTGTTTTAAAAATGTACTTTATGTCAATGTGATAAGGTTCTATTTACTTTACAATAACTTGTATCAAATGAATAACCTCGCCATTTTTGGTTTTATATATAAAACTTTCACGGGAAAGGAAAATTTTCTTTTTTTCCTTGGAATTGCATTAAAGGAATAATATATCTGTACATATGTATGTAGGTTTTGGATCGCCTCCTTTACAATTAGATATTTCATTCATTGATTGTCGGTTATTGTTTTGAATTAGCTTTGGTTTTTTATATACCGTATATTGTCTATGATCTTCATTTCATGAGTTATCTATGGTTGTATTTATTGACATCACTATTGGGGTAACTTCATGTTGAAATTATCATTACAATGTTATTAACTATTCATTACTAAATGCGACAATATTTTAATAATCAACTACATTTGTCCCCGTAACTCAGCGATAAATTTGGAAAACGTCATTTAGTATACAGGACTTTCAAAGCAATAATACGTTTATTTATAATAGTTGCTATTCCCAAAAGTTGAATGTCATCATTATGAATTCTCTCATGCTTTAGCCACTTTGTCGTAAAATTACGGGACTTCTCATGTGTTTTATTGACTTTTTACAAGTGTCTAAGGAATTATAAATCTTTTTAAGGTTTTCACGAAGCTGTTGGAGATACTATTGCTTTGTCGGTGTCGTCTCCGAAACATTTACGTCGAGTCAAACTCATTAGTGGAGACGCTGAAGACGAGCAAACCGAAATAAATCAACTATACAAAATGGTAACTTTGAGAGTACTCGCTTTACTAGCACAAGTCCTTCCGATTCTCGACAAGACTGAAGAACACTAGATGGAAGAGGAGAGTAGGCTGGCAATAATTGCATTACAGTACGATGCTTTATAGAAGCCATAAGAGGTAAATTACCCCTAACCAGGTTAGCGCTCAGCTATCTTAGACTGTATCATCTCACTATCATTAGGTGAGATTACATTTCAGTGCTAACTTGTCAGCAATAAAAAAGTTTATCTGTATCAGTGTACAAGTGGAGAAGTACAATTTCTTTGGCGTATTCTGTATTAAATGAGTAAAGACCCAACAGATACTCGCGCTTCCATATACGTACCTAATGTTTTTATAAGCTGGGAAATGCTTTTAAAACCCCGACCTTAAAGCCAGGAGCGTAGTATTCCTTGATGAGGCAGAGTACCTCGTAAAACTCATTGGTCTGTCATCCTAAAATGGGACAGCAACAACTTGTTTGTCCAATCCAATATAGTGTCCCGGAACAAACCGAATCGTGATTCAATATTGCGGTTAAAGACATCCTTATCGGGTGGCAGGTGCTTCAGGCTTCAACTCCTGCTCCCTCTCTAATGCCTACTTTAGAAAGATAACGGTCCCGTAAAATGAGACTCGGTCTCTTGCTTGGCTGGGGACTGTTGCAATTCGTAGTTCGCGTAACGCGCAAATTATTGTGCACCGTCCTTTTGCACTGCAACCCAAAAAAGGCAAAACACCTCGGCCAATGCCGTGTGCCATAAATATGACATACGGTGCCCATTTTAAGCTGTATGCTTATTATTAGAAATTTTGGTTAACTGTGTGGTGTTTTGTTGCGTCAGGGCATAGATAAGATAGTGTTCCTGCCGTTCGCATATGTGCTGGACCTGTTCCGTTACGACGTGTTCCGTGGACGCACTTCGGCTGACGACTATAACTGCCACTATTGGCGGTTGCGTGAGGAACTGCAGGGTGTGGAGCCGCCTGTCAACAGAACCGAGGAGGACTTCGACGCTGCGGCCAAATACCATGTCTCCGCCGACGTCGAATACGCCAGGTATCGTACCAACTCTTGTTTCTTAAAGAGTGTGAAGTCTATATGTGCATTTTAAACTTTTAAAGTAATTTTAAAAATAGTTCTTCAGAAAGTCGTCGTAAAAGTTATGATATAAGATTATAAATTAATGTACCGAAAATCTATCCGTAGAAGCCATAGGCATAAATACTCACTCACTCACTCACTCACTTCTACCTATGGACGTCCACTGTTGGACATGCCGATCTTGTGCCGCTTGGCTTCTTGTGGCACCCAGGGTCGAGGCGACCCTGGGTGTTTCGAGCTATTACTACCGCTCTTCACTCTCCTCTTCGCGGCAGTAATGCTCTATTCCTAACCCAAATATTCCCGGAAACTCCTCTTATCCCAAATACCCAAGTTTTCCTATCTAACTCCTATACCAATGGCGGTATATCCAATCCCCGTTGACTTAAATGTCAGAGACTGATAACGGGCAGCAGCGTTATCGGTGCGAGAGGTCAGCACTTGCGATCACCAACCCGCTTGCCAAGCGTGGTGATTATTGACACAACCAGCTAACATGATAACCACAGTGCAGCATATAAATACATTTATTCTAAATTGCTCTAGGAACAATGTTGGAAAATTTGCTCCTTTTTACCAAGTATTGTACATGTAATAGTTGTAATGCAATTTCTTTGTCCGTTAGATATTACGTGTCATTCATCATCCAGTTCCAATTTCACCGCGCGCTGTGCCAGCTGGCGGGCGAGTACGTGCCCGAAGACCTAACCAAGAAATTAGTGGACTGTGATATCTATCAGAGCGTAAACGCAGGAAATGCTCTATCGTAAGTACAAAGCCTTAAATAAAGTCCAACAAATGTGAAGTTTGTTCTTGGTTATATCGTTAACTGAGTGGTTAAGGTCATCTGTAGGTTATTCCGTTGTTATTTGCTCTTTGGTTATATTAGTAATGTTTATGATCTCCTTTCGTATTTAATCAAATAATGAATCTATCTATATCTATTTATTTTCAATCCACCTCCCTTCTTTTTGCGTCTTTTTTATTGTTAGTATGGGTTCCCTCTCTTATTTGTTCTCATAAATGATCTTCATTTAGAAATATATTTTTAGCCATGTTATGGATCTCCTTTCTTATTTCATCATGTAACGAATCTTTCTAAATCCATTCATCTTTGGTCCTAATTTCCAGAGACGTGTTATGAACTCTTCCTATATCTATTTCATTTTAATGGATCTCTTTTGTTACTTGGTCACATAAAGATTCTTTATTTATCCAGAATTGCTCTCTATTTACCGCTATTCCATTTAGACCATTAAATCTCTCTTTTCATGTTATCTGATTATGAGTGTGTTTTAGGAACATGTTGAAAATGGGTTCTTCTAAGCCGTGGCCTGATGCAATGGAGGCTTTGACGGGTCAGAGGGCTATGCGTGCTGATGGGTTACTGGAGTACTTCCGGCCCTTACACGATTGGCTACAGGCGGAGAACCAACGCACTGGCGAGTACATCGGATGGGAGTCCAGCAAGATGCGTGAGTGATCGTTTCCATTATACTCCACAAACCATACCTAACCAGTTATAGTCCCTTTCTCCCTTTATAAAGTATCGGATATTTACTTATTAATATCTTAAGAATAACATGCATATAATTACAAAGACACGCGCACTGTGGCTTGTGCATTCATGTCCAGAGTCTCAACATTGCTTGGTGAAACACCAAGCAATGTTGAGACTACTGCTATAAATGTTTATCCTTTGATTCCATGAAATAAAATTCTTCTCTCTCTCTAATTGCTCCTTCATGACTGAAGATTGTGGTCCTGGTCAGATCCTAATCGCGAATGGATCCACTCTTTTCACCCGCTTCTGTTGGTGGCCATCTTGGCTAAATAGTTATAAAAAGTAGTTTGTTTGGCCTCGCTCAATTGGTCAGCCCATCGTTTCGGGGAACGGCCTCGAGATCTTTTTCCGTCTGTAAAATAAAATTCTAATGGAACTAAATGGAAAATTATAATGGAACCTCAATGAACAACAAAAGTGCGGCCTAAGAAATTAATGCTATCATATAGTAAGTAAGTAAGTAACAGCCCATTAACGTCCCACTGCTGGGCATAGGCCTCCTCACTTATAGGAGAGAGGGTTTTTAGAGCATAGACCCACCACGCTGCTCCACTGCGGATTGGCAGGCATAGTACACAAGTGTACTCTCTATTCCTTCACTCTCATAGTCCGATGTGACGGTAATCCTTCAAAACCGGAGAGAGAGATCGGGCGCAGGACCGACGGCTTAACGTGCTCTCCGAGGCACGGGGGTGGATCACACCGCCAAATTTTTCCCAACTTCGGGCAAATATTGAGGAAATCTTAATAGAAACCTCAATATCGATTTAGAATTGGCCCGACCCGGGACTCGAACCCAGGACCTCATGTCTGTAGTTGAACATGCTAACCACTAGACCAATGAGCCATTACATATCTCCAACATGGTTTATAAACAGTGCTTCGCTATATACTTGAAATTTAGCAAACTCTTCCATTATAGTAAATTGCAAGTCATTTTGGGTGAGCACATGAAAAAAGAGTGGGTAACTGTTTTTTGGTCATATATAAAGAATTATCTTTTTAGATTTAGGCCCAGCTTCGAGTTTCGCTGGGGCAAATGTAGGAATTTCTTTTTTCTGGTTTGTTTATGTTTAAACTAGTGGAAGTCTTTTGATCAGGTTAATTTAATAAACATACTTCTAGGTGTAAATACAAAGCAAAACATTTGTGTTTCGATGTGATTTTGAAACCATTTTGAGATGCAATTTAGGTTTACTTTTCACTAAGTTATGGGGTTATCGTGTTAGTCTGCCTCATTGGTCTAGTGGTTAGCATGTTCGACTACAGACACGAGTTCCTGGGTTCAAGTCGCGGGTCGGGCAAATTCAAAAATGAATATTGAGTTTTCTAATAAGATTTTCTCAATATTTGCCCGAAGATGGGAAATTGGCGGTGTGATCCACCCCCGTGCCTCGAAGAGTAGGTTAAGCCGTCGGTGCTGCGCCTGATATCGCTCCGGTCGTGTCGGTTTCCCGACACATCGCAATATGAGAGTGAAGCAATAGAGAGTGCACACTTGTGTACTATGCCTGCCATTCCGCAGGGGAGTAGCGTGGTGGGTCTATGCTCTAAAAACCCTCGCTCCTCGGAGTGAGAAGGCCAGTGCCCAGTAAAAAGTAAGTAAGTAGCAGCCCATTAACGTCCCACTGCTGGGCACAGACATTGATTGACATCGTAGAATCTGATTTAATTAGTACTACGTGGTAAGGTTTCACACTTGACGTGATTTTGGCATCAGATTTTATGGTTTTTATCAATGAAACAAACTTGTAACCGCTCTCCTGAACAGTGTTTTTAAATCCGACGTGTTAATAGAGTGCAGCCATAAATGTATTGTATTATTCTTCCAGAATATTGTACGGAAGAGCAAAGAGCTGCGTTAGACGCCAAGGCCAAGCCCGAACCGACACAGGAGTCGTGACGCATCGTACTTACTACATAGGATAATTTATCGTTATAGGAAACAGTATTCATAATAAATGTTTTATAATAAATGATTGTTTCAATTTCTACTAGCAGACCTGACCGGCTTAGTTCTGTCAAAAAGATTTAGAATGTGACAGATTTCAGTTTTAAAAATGATTTTCGAAATGAAATTATAGCAGTACTAATGATCTATACCTCTCACATTTTGTGACTATTCAATTGATTGTCAACTTTGCACAGCGTTAATAAAGCGCAAATTGATTATTGCTTAGACAACAGTGAGTAAAAGTAAGTAAGTAAGTAGCAGCCCATTAACGTCCCACTGCTGGGCACAGGCCTCCTCACTCCAAGAAGCGAGGGTTTTTCGAGCATAGACCCACCACGCTGCTCCACTGCGGATTGGCAGGCATAGTACACAAGTGCACTCTCTATTCCTTCACTCTCATAGTCCGGTGTAAGGGAATCCAACACAACCGTAGAGAGATCAGGCGCAGGAACGACGGCTTAACGTGCTCTCCGAGGCACGGGGGTGGATCACACCGCCAACTTCCCAACTTCGGGCAAATATTGAGAAAATCTTAATAGAAAACTCAATATTGGTTTTTGAATTGGCCCGACCCGGGACTCGAACCCAGGACCTCATGTCTGTAGTCGAACATGCTAACGACTAGACCAATGAGGCAGTTCTAGACCAATGAGGCAGTTCTAATTCTAGAACAGTGAGTACTTGTAATTTAATATGAACATTATTGAATAGCAATAAAGATCAAATTGACTCTATATTTTAGTTAGAACACCTTTGTATGGGAAACAGTTACTCACTAAATTTAGTTAATTTTTAGTTGTTGTATTTTTCTTTTGTCCTATTTCTGTGGTGTTCAATAAAGTATACATCTATCTATCTAACATTTCTAGCCGTAAAAACCTTGGATTTCAACGAACATTAAAAAATAGAATTGGCAAAATTGACCCAGGTGTTGTTGAGTTATGCGCTTACCAACACATTTTGCGATACATTTTTATATTATAGACTAGCATATCCGACAGCAGCAAATTGCAGTATTACGAATGATTTTCGAAATGAAATTACAGCAGTGCTAAATATCTATAGCTCTTACATTTTGTGACTATTCAATTTGGTCGGGTTGTGACTATTCAATTGATTTTGAACTTTGTGCAGCGGTAATAAAGTGCAAATCGACTCTTTGACGTTAGGAACACACCTACATTGCTTAGACAACAGTGAGTACTTGTAATTTATTATGAACTTTATTGAATAGCAATAAAGGTCAAATTGGCTCTACATTTTCGTTAGAACACGTTTGTATGCGAAACCGAAAAGAGCTGCTTTCAGGGTTTTCGCCTGCAATTATTCGAACTTTTCTCGCCATATAAACCATCCTTGGACTTCAACGAACATTTAAATAAAAGAATTGGCATAATTGGTCCAGGCGTTGTTCAGTTATGCGCTTACCAACACATTTTGCGATTCATTTATATATTATAGATTTGAAAGGGAAACTTTTGAAGTGTAGCTTCTTATGGCAGGGTTGGGAGAAATGGGTATCCTTTTGGTGTAAAGAGTCTTTTATCAAAAGAACAACAATTGAAAAATCGTACTATAATTTGAAGGATTACTGAGACGATATCAAAGCGTGATAATGAATGAATTGATCTAATCTACACAATATAAATTAAAACTACATTGTAATGATGATTATAATAAAAAGGATACCCGACTGAGTTGGTATTTGGATGTGTGCTCTTTGCAGATCAAGGCGCGTTCAGATCAAGGCGCGTTCAGATCAGGGCGCAAAGGAATCCTCGTAACTTTAGATTGTGAGTTCTTCAGTCGTATGATGAAGTGTGTACATGAAACTATGTTAAATAAAGAAATAAAGTACAAGATTATATGGAGATATGTGGGAATACAAAGAGTAAATGTCCCAAATGGTGGTATTAGATTTAAAAGTGCTGAAAAGGCCTAGTTGAACGGAGGACTTTTTTTTTAAATTTTCGTTTATATAAATATATTTCCAAATTTTATTTAAATATATAGTTTTCGATATTCTCATTTACATGTACTGCAGTATCTGGAGCAGCAATTAGACTTTTCCTCCAAAGACATTAGAGGGTATCTGAAGTCATATACTTTACTCGAAATGCTATTGTAATTCCAACATATTTGTATGAATTCTTGTATGCACAAACCATATGTTTTGTACCAACCTTTTTTTGCGCTTGGAAGAGCTTTTACGCACTTACCCGGACCCGAATGGGCCGGGGGAGGGGGGGGGGGGTACGACGACTTGGCGAGGCAGGAGGCTTGGAAATACACGCTAAAACCTGCATGGTTTAGCTGCATAGAGATGCATGCATTATCGATAAAAGTGGGTCAGTACAGCAATCACCATCCCGCCTGCCAAGCGTGGTGATTATTGGCTCAACCACGAAGTGATTGACACAAGGCAGCAATAGTTCCCTGTCTATGTAGGTCCCCGGCAGCCCCGCAGACTAGGTAGGTGTTGAAAATACCCGGATTGCAGGAGTCAGGGAACACGAAAGCTGGTAGATGATTCCACTCCTTTGCGGTGCGGTTCAGAAAGATGCCGATCTTTGGGATGTCCAGCATACACGGATGCCAATCGTTTCTGTACCCTGATGATCGAAAGTAAAAAGGCCATGGAGGACCAAGATCTTTTTCACTTAGCGCTTTCCGAAATAAATTCTGTGGAATATCCGATAGCCAGGCAACGTTACATCAATACTGCAATGTTGCCATTCTCTGATCGAGGTTTTCGTCGTCTATAAGTTTCCTGGCCTGACGATCGACTGAATCAAGGGCATAAGGTGGCGATAATACTAAATGCATCCTTATGTATAACGATCTCTCGTTAAAATTCTCCCTTCAAGGTTTTAATATGTTGTATTTATACAAAGTAGCGAAATTACACTCACCGACTGACGCATTAACAATTTCTCTTCGTTAAACTACAAAACCATACATACGTATTCGAATACTTTATATTCGATGTCTTTAATAAAACGTTTTAAAGATCTTAATTAATGAATTCAAAGTCTTTGTTAAAAGAAAAGAAAAGTTGCACGATTACTTGGACGATAGAAATGCGTGGGAGTAATCGAACTGCTCTAATTTGAATTGAAATATATTAAACTAATATGATATTGTAAAGATGATGGTAACAAAAAAAAAAAAAACAAAACTCCCGACTGAGTTTGTTGTGGGTTTTTCTCAGATTAGGGCGCGAAGGAACCCTCGTAACTTTAAATTTGAAGTCGTTCATGAGTACCATCATCAGTACATTAGAATTAGAATGTGGAAAAGAAAAGAAAATATATATATTATTTGACGATTCAATAGTGCTGTAATGTGCCTACTTGAATAAAGATATTTTGATTTGATTTGATTTGGAAAACTAATAATATATCCATTAAAAAAAGTTCTATTGTTAGAACAGGTCCATCGCAACGGTCACCTTGACCTTATCTCTTTTTATGTATATATCTTGTGTAAATTTAGGGATAGAAAGAATAATCTTCATCGCACTGTTATGCATGCATAATTAAAAAATAATTTAAGAGAAATTTACTCTTGTAATGTTAATGATTTCTGAGTCACAGAGTCACAGACCAGTGACCATTTTTAACCGACTTCAAAAACATGTGAAAGTGATATTGAAAGGAGAGTAAATGCAGGTAATTGTAAATGGTCATTCCTCTCATTCCTCGCCACTCGATCGTAGGCCTTTTCTAAATCTATATAAGCGCAATAAACTTCAAGCCAAACATTTTTCAGTTATCGTCATTTGAGACTCAATAAATTATTTTTCTAAATTGTCGACACTTTTAATATTTCAATGACAATTAATTTCATTAATTCTTAACATATATGCCTTATTCCCTCCTTCATTTTCCCTCCTCCTTTCTTCTCGGAAATGTAAGGTTTTAGATTTGTATAAATAAAACAAGACTTAAAAATTAGTTTGCTAAAGAAGTTTTACTTCTAACATGTATACTTTGTACGCACGTATTTTTTTTATAAAATTAGTGCGTCATGGTGTTTGCTATATGTATATTTTGTAAATTTTTTGCCTATATTTGGTGTCTGAGGATAGGTTGTGAAGTATTTTTCATTCTCCATTTTCAGTCACAATTTGAAGTTGTGTGTAGTAGCTTGTATATATGTATGTCAGAGAATAAGAGAGAAGGAGCGCGTAAAGTGTGGGGGCTTAGAGTTCTCAGCCGTCATCGTCATTAATGGCCTATTCCATACTGTGGGCGTGCTTGGGTAATGTTGGTGCAATCAAACACTTTATTAATTAACGGATTATAATGTTCCCGATATCAATTTACACCGACTCATTAACAATAATAGCTAGGAACGCGACAGTTCCAATAGTAGACCGCTTCGGTTGAGCACCACTCGACAACTGCCGAGAGACTCCCGCCGGACTGCCACTAATGACTCTGTCCCACGCCGATAGACGGCGCCAGCGTTTCACAGACACCTGCCCTCCGACATGTACATATCCCTAGAACTAATGACCTGCAATTGAACAAAGTTTCGCGATGTAGAAGCTCATTAAGTAAAGATTGCTCCAAATTCATTCGGAATCTCATGTTATGCGAGTGACACCGCCGATCACCGTATTACTATCCTTAATCAGATAAACAGGTTAGTGATTTTGGGCATTTAATATAATATATTTAAATAACATAACAATCCAGCTAAAACAAAATCGATACAGGTTAGTAGTAAAAAGTAACCCAGCCACTTATTTATCGGTCATTTAAATAAAAAGAGTATTAAAGGAGCTAGTTTTTATTTGAAACGAGATAGTTCTTTTTTATCTGAAGACTATTTAAGTGAATTTAATGTCTGGCTGATATCATACTTATAAGATCTGATATCAAATACTTGAGAATTGGATATAGGTCTCTGTTTTATCTCGCAACTGACAGTACCGATGTAATAGTCTTAAAGTTATTACATTGGTCTCGTATATCTGGACAATTTGGTGCTATTATTTTCTGGGTAAGTTAAATTACAATTATTACATATTTATACATCATTTCAAGTTCAATTTGACATGTTATAAACATGTTTCTAATTACCTCCTACCAGGTTAAACTAATGAAATTACATACACGAGCTAATCTACGTACATACATAGCATCACGCCTCATCCCCATAGGGGTAGGCAGAGACCACGTCTTTTCACTTACTACGATCCTTGCATATCTCCTTCGCTTGTCATTAAACCTTTCGAACAACTTTGTGTCCCGGATTTGGTCCGGGAACGTTCGCCTTGGTCTTCCCCTTGCAACGTTACCATTCACCTTGACTCATAAATCCTTTTTGTCAGTCTCCTTTTATTCATTCTCTTTACGTGCCCAAGGCATCTAAGCATACCTTTCTCAATTTTAGTCACTATGTCTTCTTTTATACCACAACGTTCTCTTATCACACTATTTCTCACTCTGTCACTGAGTTTTAATCCACTTATATTACTCAAGGCTCTCATCTCTACCGCATTTATTTTGCTTTTGTGATTCTTCTGCCATACCCAACTTTCACTACCATACATAAGTGTTAGCACCATTACTCCTCCTTGCACAGCCAGTTTGGCCCTTTTAGACATCATCTGGCTATTCATAAAGGAGTGCAGAGCACTATTTACCATATTACCTGGATTCACTGTTCTTTCAATATCAGTTTCTAATCACAAACTAATCTGATAGCGATAAATAAAATGAGCAGTCTTAACGGTAGGACGTTAATACATATACTATATGTACAAGTTCATGTGTACTATTGTGTTTGTAGGTTGTAGGTTATACAAGCCGACTATTAGACTCACTGCTATATATGATAATTATATTTCAAATTTCCTTAAACACTAACAGACTTTAAATCACTTACCTGTGTAAAATGTAGAACTGTGTCCGTACATCTGCACATTTATTACGATACTTAACGCCTAAATTCTTTTTAGATATCAAGGGTGATGCTAATCGTAGGGTGCCATTTTTTTGTCCAGTTCTGATGACAGCGTCCATGAGAAAACCGTATAAACCTTAAATTTGCACTAAGCATGTGCAAATGAACGAATAACTCGAGATCACGTTAAACGATTTCGTTTTTTATTGGAAAGGAGTTGAAAATGGTTCAAAAATCATTTGTCGGGTTGAGCATACGCATTTTTATTAAGATACCGCATTCCGTTTATGATTTGCTTTCGCATAGTTAATAAATAAATAAATTTATTAAACAAAAAATATCCAAGATTCAAATAAATACAAGTAAATGAGCCTTATAGTCTAAAAGTACAAATAAATTTATGATTAAATATCTATCCCCTAACTAAGTAAATACCTGTATTTTACGCGACAGTTTTAAGAAATATGTCAAAAACATACTTTTATAAGAGGAATATTATAATGTTGAAGATTATTTAAGCGATTATAATGAGATCGTCAAACGTGGGAGCGTTCTACTGTCAACTGAGTTACATAAGATATGCTAAACACAGGAATCTAGTTAGGAGTCAGATATTCAGTCACTTAACGTGCGGCCAGCTTAATACTTTGTCGGTTCTAAGCAAATTGTGAAATATGTGAGTTATTAAAATTAATTTTGACTTGAAGATAATAGGACGAATGTAAATTTTCGGTAAGAGGATAATCGTAACTTTTAGTAATGATTTAATGTGACCATCCACTATGCCTTGGTGGGTACCGGTGGAGGTGGCACGAAACAAAACAGAAACAGTCCCTCGAATGTAACAATCTCATTCTATCCCACGTTCAAACTTATAAATTTATGTGAAAAATGTTCACTACGAAAATAAGCAACTAATAGATCATCATTGCCGTCTCAACCGATGGACATCCTCTGCTGGACAAAGGTCTCAATTAATGAATTCCATCGGGCCCTATCTTGAGCCGCTTATATCCAGCGGCTGTCAGCGACCTGCCTGATGTCATTGGTCCATTTGGTAGAAGGTCTGCTGAAGCTGCGTTTTCCGGTGCGAGGCCGCCATTCTAGCATTTTCGGGCCCCAAACTTCATCGGTTCTGCGAACTATGCGCCCTGCCCATTGCCACATTAGCCTAACAATTCGGTAGGCTACGTCGGTGACTTTAGGTTTCCTACGGATGTCCTCATTTCTGATTTGATCACGTAGAGAAACCCCAAGAGGGCTATCCTCTTCATTGCCCGCTGAGTGACTCTAGGCTATCATCTCGTTGAAGGAGGCGATGGACAGAGAGAGAGAAAGAGCACCAGGTGCCCCTCTTCACCGAAAGAAGGGACTGGGAGGAAGGAGGCGTCGTTACGGACATTTTTTAGCTCCACTTTGAACCCGTAACTACTTTGCCGGCTGCAACCGGGCTTGTCAGAGAGAATGTGCATGCGGACTTCTGACAATATCAGCAAAGGTTAACGAGGGTGCCGCTGGGTTAAGGGGGTATTTTGTGAGCCAGTGAGTCCCACATTCAGTGCGTAAAATCATATCCCAGCCTTAAAAAAAGGCACTGAGGAATTGTGGATGAAAAGATGTCTCGTAGTATTCCGAACGATGCCCATCCGAGTTGGATTCGGCGGTTGACCTATCTACCTAATTGGATCGTATGTTCCAGGTAGATGTACTCATCTAAAACTTCGAGTTCAGAGTTCTCAAAGGTGACTGTGTGGGGTGAATAATGGATGTTGACATGATTTTTGTCTTTTATTTTAAGGACCTCCCGTTGAGAGCATTGTATAAAGATCTTCTAGAGTCTCTGCCATTACGACTATATCATCGGCAAACCGTTCATATTGATGCCGAATCCATTCTAGTCCAAAAGCTTGAAGATGTCTTCCAACGCCGCGGTAAATAGCTTCGGGGAGATAAGATATCCCTGTCGCACACCACGTTGTAATTGGATAGACGCTGTGCTAGATCAGTCTCGCTTGCGCTTCAGATCGGACAGGTTGTGTCACGCATGTACTGTGATTAGTTTTCTGTACGCGGCGCGCGCGCTATGACTAATAAACTAGTTCTGACATTTGTGTGCGGTTTAAGTGAATAATCGATGGCGGAAAGTAACTTAATAATCAACGAGTTTCTCACTTTCGTCCAGAACAAAATAGATGTGTTAGATGAGCTAAGTATCGTTCAAATATGTGCCTCAAATTTTACTGATGACGAAATCGAGAGCGGAAAGTCTAAGCTTTTTAATGCCTGTGCAGCAGAGACTAGATATGTGCAGAGGAAAGGAGAGGATAGAAAGAAGAAAAATATCAAAGATATTATTAAAATTTTCAAAGAAACCGATCCAGCCAACCAGCCAACCTTTGTGGCGCGAGACTTAAATCGTTTACCACCAGTTAGTTTCGACCATGTTGATGTTACACGACTACTTAAAGACATCGTCACTATGAAGACCGAGCTATCAACCCTACGTTGTGAGGTGGCATCCAAAGAAGAATTATTTATATTTCAGAGCAATATTCGTACAGAGTTAAGCGACATACGTGCCTCTATTAACAGCGATGCGAATAAATCCACGAAAGTTGCAGTGCAGCCAAAAGAGAATTCCTCGTTAAAACAGCAATTGGTGATTCCGAAAACACCCAAACAAAATTTAACCCGCCCGGCGTCTGTATCTGCGCCATCCAACAATTGCGTTCTACCTACAATGATTCATACACCAACGTACCGTGACATTATTCACAATACAAGTAAAGCGCAAGCTACATTGAACCATAATTCATTAAGTCAAAAGGTTCAAAATACTAAGCAGGATGACGAAGACTTCATTTTAGTAGAAAAGAAAAAACGTAAACCAAAAACTAATTTATGCGGTACTGCTCAGCGTAAATGTAAAATTACAGTGGCAGATATACCCGCCTTTGTATATGTCTCGAGGTTAGCTAAGACAACCACTGCGGAAGATCTGCTAACTCATATACGCGAAATGGGTCAGGAATGCAAAGAAGTTCAACTCCTTAATCAGAAACACGAAACGTCTTTTAACTCGTATAAAATAAAGGTGTCTCGCTGTAAATTAGACAAATTTTTAGAAAGTGACTTTTGGCCCGAAGGTGTCAAATACCGACTTTTTCGTGAACAAAATTACGTTAAGAACGTTTCTGTAACCAATACATGAACAGTACACCAACAACAAAAACTACAATGATTACGTTTAATTGCAAGTCAATTAAAAGGTCACTTCAATGCATTCGGGATCTATGTCGTGAGGCAGACATCTTAGCCTTACAAGAGACTTGGCTCATGCCACACGACTTGAATTATGTATATAGCATAGATGACAATTTTGCATGCGNTCAATATATGCGTGTTTTCTAGACCTCAGCAAAGCATTCGACCTAGTAAATTACGAAATTCTTTGGACGAAATTACATCGACATCGTGTTCCCGCGGAGGTTGTAGGTTTGCTGAGGTACTGGTACGGAAACCAAATTAATAGCGTAAAATGGGGCAACGCCACTTCTAATCCTTATAAATTAGAGTGTGGAGTTCGCCAGGGTGGAATTACCTCTCCGGATCTTTTTAATATCTATATAAATGATCTGATAGAGGAGCTGAGAGCTGCAAAAGTAGGATGTCATATCGGTAACACATGTTTTAATAGTCTCAGCTATGCCGATGACATGGTGGTTCTCAGCCCCTCTATTAAAGGCCTGAGGAAACTGACCTTAATTTGCGAGCAGTATGCCAGTGCCCACGGACTAAGGTATAACGTTTTAAAATCTGAAATGATGGTCTTCCGGGCGGATAGGGGACCGGAGAGGATACCCAATGTAATGCTTAACGGTTCAGCAGTTCGGGTTGTAACAAAAGTTAAATATCTAGGGCATATACTTACGGAATACCTGAGGGATGACTGTGATATTGAGAGGGAGAGGAGGGCACTCTCGATTCGATGCAACATGCTGGTCCGAAGATTCGGCAAGTGCAGCAAACCCGTCAAGAAAACATTGTTTAACGCGTACTGTCAGTGTTTTTATACATGTCAACTTTGGACGAACTATCGTAAAAAGTCTTACACGGCATTGCGCGTACAGTACAATAATGCTTTTCGTATCTTGATGGGTTTACCTCGTTATTGCAGCGCATCTGGCATGTTTGCCGAAGCGGGGGTGCCTGACTTTTATGCCGTTATCAGGATACGTGTAGCTTCCTTCTGGGAGAGAATTAGAGCAACGCGGAATAGTATTCTGGAAACGGTTTGTCACAATACAACTAACCCCATATGTGCTTATTGGCTATCTGTTCATAAAAACAGAAATAAAAAGTAACTGTAGCGTATTTCTTCCCTGTTTTTTAAATGTTAATTAGAACTAAGTATTTTAATTTTAGATTTTAGTTTACTTGATTAATTTTATTTTATTTTATTGTAAAATTTTACTGGGTGTACTGCCTTTGAATAAACTTATTATTATTATTATTATTATTATTATTTGGTTCTGTACACGGATGGGCATGGTGGCGTATTCATACAAACACTTCAACACATGGATATACCGGTAGTCGATTCGATACCTCTGCAAAGACTTCAACACGGCCCAGGTTTCCACCGACTCGAAGGTTTTTTAGATCGTGCCCTATATTGAATATCACATTTGAAAATATGCCGATGAAGTTCAGCAGATTTTTTGCTACATGTGAAAATAATTGTGAGCGAATTCATGGATATTTGCTTATAGAAAATAAACATCAACAAAGCGAACTTGGATCATTATGTAAATATTTTATGCTTCACAAGTTTGTGCGATCGGATAAAACTCAAATGTCACGTACCACTACGTGGGCACTTGATATAACGTTGAGCGCGACCCTATCACGGCTATTAACTTCTTAGACTATCGAGGGTCAGAACGTAAATACTGGTAAGTGATACCGAAAATTATTTCTCATATTAAAAATGCGAAAATATGTGCATTAAGTTTACATGACTAATCCAATTTTGATGAACTTTTTCATACTAACTAATTTCGATGCAATTTTATATTACGTTATCAAAGAATTTTCATTATTATTGTTATAATAAGTCATACAAAATAAAATTAAACTCAATTCCTATGACTTCTGTGTTAATAACTACCTCATTAGTCTAGTGGTTGGTATGTTTGACCACAGACATGAGGTCCTGGGTTCGAATACCCGGTCGGGAGGATTCAAATGAGATATTGAGTGTAGTTGGCGGTGTGCTCCAACCCTGTGACTGGGAGAGCACGTCAAGCCGTAGGTCCTCCGCCTGATCTCTTTCCGCGAGTGTCGGATTGCCGTCACTTCGGACTATGAGAGTGAAGGAATAGAGAGTGTACATGTGTACTATGCCTGCCAACCCTCGGTGGAGTAGAGTGGTGGTCTATGCTCTAAAAACCCTCTTTCTTATGAGCGAGGAGGCCTGTACCCAGCAATGGGACATTAATGGGCTGCTACATATTTTCCTTTTTTTACTGGCACGAACTTCTCATATATAGGAAGAAAGCTTTCATGTAAGCTTTCAATCGCAAAAGTATAACATTAAAGCTTTCATCTCCTGGGTGAAAGTCAGTGTGGAAATTAATAATTTATCATATTTCTTAATAAGGCCCCTGTTTTCTTGATCATTGAGTATAATTGTTATATATAATATAACTATTTAGTAATTAGAAGCATTTATCGTCCCTTTTGTTGTCCATTGATCGCAACATAGTTTTGTTTAATAAAAATAAATGGTTATTCGTCAACTAATATTTTAATTTCTCTTTTTATCTTGTGAACAGTCTCATATATTCTTCTGGTATAGAACTGTTTCTGGTTCTTATAGAGCTCATAGTTCAAAATGGTAGTCTGTTCAGCTGTTACTCTACTTCTGATTATCCGATATAAAACTGTCTCAAAGACAATTTTGTTAGGGTTTATTGTTGTTATCCATGTTTTCCTGTATAGATTTATTTTTTATAATAATTAGTTAATTTCACCATTTACTAATACCCGCATCTTTGTGTTTGTCATATGGATAAATTCTCTTGAATATTCCTATGATTGTTTTATCGGCGTATTAATAAGGTCTGTAGTTATCGTCTATTATTCAAAGTCAAAGTCAACGTCAAAATATCCTAATTCGAGTATAATAAATAAGTAATTCAAGCCTTTTGAAATACTTTTTAATCGTCGAACGTCGTTTTGTTTTCGTATATTATTAACGATTTACAATCTAAAGTTATGAGGGTTTCTTCGCACCCTGAAGTGAGAAGAGCCACAAACTCAGTCGGGTTTCCGTTTTCTTGTCATCATCATTACAATATTCATTCACTACCACGCCCTTTTGTCTTCTTAGTATTCCTTAAATTACAGAATTAGCTTTCTTTTACGGAAAGATTTAAATTTAGTCCGAGACATCTTTGTAACTTCTTTTAGGAGCTTGTTATAGAAACGTATATAGTTACCCTTAAATGACTTATCAATTTTATTTAGTATAGAATTTACAGCAATTTTATTTTTATTTCTTAAATCTTATGAGTTGCAGAAGAGGTGAAAGAATTTGTATACTTGGGATGGATGGAAGATGGAACAATGAAAGTGATATTGAAAAGAGAGTGAATGCAGGGAATATGGTAAATGGTGCCCTGCGCGCCTTTATGTTGTCTCAAAGGGCCAGACTGGCTGTGCATGGAGGAGTGTTGGTGCCAACACTTATGTATGGTAGTGAAAGTTGGGTATGGCAGAAGAATCACATAAGTAAAATAAATGCGGTAGAGATGAGAGCATTGAGAAGTATGAGTGGATTAAAACTGAGTGACAGAGTAAGAAATAGTGTGTTAAGAGAACGTTGTGGTAACTAAAATAAGATGTAGTAACTAAAATTGAGAAAGGTATGCTTAAATGGTTTGGGCATGTAGAGAGAATGATTGAAAGGAGATTGTCAAAAAGGATATATGAGTCAAGAGTGAATGCGATAGTTGGAACGGGGAAGACCAAGGCGAACGTTCCAGGATCAAATCCAAGACATTTTAAATAAGTGCCAAGTCAAGAGTCCTCTAAATCGACGAACTTGTATAAAAGGTTTAATGAGAATGAAAGAAGCGAAGGAGATGTGCAAGAATCGTGGCAAGTGGAAGGACGTGTTCTCTGCCTACCCCTATGGGAATGAGGCGTGATGCTATGTATGTATTCACTTTTTTCGTAAAAGAGTCAATAATTCTATTGATGTACAACAAGTTTTCTAATATGTATACGCCTTGAACTGTCATTCTTTTCACTGTTCTGAATTCGTTTCTTAACGACTCTCCTGGACCCATTTTGTAGATCGCATGAACAGCCCTATTCTGCTGTACATATATTGCATCTATATCAGCAGCATTACCCAAAAAAAATACCATAAGAATGTTTTTAACTGCGTAAGCCGCAGAGCTGACACTGTTGGAAAGACCACTTAAATGGGGCCCAAACTGTAGTTTACTATCTAACGTAATATCTAAGAAAACGGTACTATCTATCAGATCAAGTTCCTCATTATTAAGTTTAAGAATAGTTTTCATTTGTTTTACGTTTGGCAACGTGAATTTAATGCGTTTTGTTTTTTCCAGTCGAGTACTAAATTATTCGCTTCAATTCCAAGTATTATGTAATATTACAGTTTGTTAAAAACTATTGGACATTTTTTGACAAGGCTATCGGCTGCGGCCACGAATGGCGCTGACAAAAGGCTGATAATTTCTTAAAGCATGAAATACAGGCTGACACACTAATTCATTTGCATATACACAAATGCCCCAAGCTACAATAATATTGTCAGTTTGTATCTTGTGTTTGTCAATAGAAGTGTTAAGAGTGAATTTTTCAGCAAAATGCCTTGCGGATATTTTTCGGAAACCACCAAAAAGGTTTTATTTGTAAGTAATGGAAATCTTATATACCTGTTAAGTTGGAGATTGATAAATTTTTGCAAACTTGCCAGAAAGAATGTTAAAAAAGTTCTAGTTTTAGGTAAAATACTTCAAATTTTGCATTCCTTTTTTGAGATTTTGTTTCTAAGAAAAAGCGATAATGGTAAGGAATAAGCTGTGGTCAACGTTATCTACGTATGGGGTGAACGGTAATCTGATTCAAGCATTGAAGTCTCTCTATGAGGGTTCTAGTCCTTGTGTCAGAATAAACGGGGCGTACACGGAGTGGTTTCCTGTCGAAAGAGGTGTTCGACAGGGATGTGTTGCGTGACCATGGCTTTTCAACCTATTCATGAATAACTGTTTGACAGATTTAAAAGAAAGTATGTATAGGTTAACAATGAAGGAATTACTCCTACTTGATCATCATCAAGTAATACTTGAGTCATCCGCTAATGAACCACAGGAGATGGTAAATATTATGAATAAAGCTTTGAAAGGGAAAGGAATGAAAGTGAATGTAAACAAAACGAAAGTTATGCTTTTTGAAAGAGATGAATTTATGATGAATTGCAATATTTTGATAGATGGGGAACCAATGGAAGAGGTGAAAGAATATGTATACTTGGGATCTCAATTTACAAGATGGAACATGTGAAAGTGATATTGAAAGACATGTGAGAGTGAATGCACGCCTTTATGAATAGCCAGATGGTGTCTCAAAGGGCCAGACTGGCTGTGCACGGAGGAGTGTTGGTCCCAACACTTATGTATGGTAGTGAAAGTTGGGTATGGCAGAAGAATCACAAAAGTAAAATAAATGCGGTAGAAATGCGAGCGTTGAGAAGTATGTGTGGATTAAAACTAAGTGACAGAGTAAGAAATGGTGTGATAAGAGAACGTTGTGGTATAAAATGTAGTGACTGAAGTTGAGAAAGGTATGCTTAGTTGGTTTGGGCACGTAGAGAGAATGAATGAAAGACTGACAAGAAGGATTTATGAGTCAAGAATGAATGCAAAAGTTGGAAAGGGAAGCCAAGGCGAACGTTCCTGGACCAAATTCTGGACCTTTTAAATAAGGGCCAAGTCAAGAGTACTCTAAACTGACGAACTTGTATGAAAGGTTTAATGAGAATGAAAGAAGCGAAGGAGATGTGCAAGGATCGTAGCAAGTGGAAGGACGTGGTCTCTGCCTATCCCTATGGGAATAAGGCGTGATGAATGTATGTAAAATGAAAATTATTCTATATAAATATCACATATAATTCAGTTTTTCATTTCTTATAAGGCTTTGATGGACAATTTATTATTTTTTACTTCGTAACATAACAGAGAATACTGTAAACTAAAGTGTCTCAGTGAAATTCAAATAGATTAACGTGAAGTAAAATATAACTGACAATTTATTGATTGGGGAGTAGTTTCTGATTCCGTTATCCCGTTATTATTGTAAGTGTATGTCGCGAGAGGAACATTTATGACGAATGTCAAATCAAAGGGCGAATGATAAACGAAATCTTTGTTTTTATAGCCTTGGTATTCAAACAAACTGGCGGGTCACCTGATGTTAAGTGATTACCGCTGCCCATGGACACCTGCAGCACTATAGCGACCACTAATGTATTGCCAACCTAATAAAAAGTTTAATAGCCTCTTAACCGTTCTTAGTTGCGAGAGAATAACGTATGTTTGAACTCAATCTGGTAAATATTTTTGGAGATTTAACAGTAAAATCCCGTGTGAATACGGGGAAGTTCATTCTTAGTGAGCGTCTACGTTGTCTACATTAAAAAGTAGCGTATGTTGATTCTCAGGCTCCAGACTATCTGTGTACGGAATATCATTTCAATCGGTTCAGTGATTTTGGGGTGAAATCCCGACAAACAGAAAGAGTTACATTCGCATTTATAAAAATAGTAAGAACCAGTTTAATTAAGTGATATGTATTTAATAATAAATAAAAACAGTATTTTTTATGATATCTCTTAGTGCTGGTACAGTTTAAAATGGTAAACTAAGTGTTTACTTGCCTCTTATGGTGATAACTGTCTGTTGCCGATATGAAGTGTCTATATTCCATATCGTAAATGTCAATCATTATAAAATATCAAAGATGGCGACAAAGATAAAAACATATTAAACTAGTACCGTTCCTTTAAGAGGTAATAGAATTGCTATACTAAATATATTTATTTATCCAAAAATTAAAAATAAAAGTTAAAACTCGGCATGTGTGAATAATTCGAACTTACGAATTATTCGTTCCGAATCGACTATTATCGATATCGATATTCGATTTAAATCTTGAATCGAGCAATTGCAAAGTTCCCGAATAATTCAAAATTTTTCCGAATTATTCGTCAACTATTTAATTATTAGTTGATTTTGGATTTATGTTCAATATTCAAATATAAATTTAACAGTATTATACATTTTATTTAAACCTGAAAATGTTTTACAGGAAATACAGTAGAACAAAATGTTAAATGACTCTATTTAAAATATTTAAATAGAAACAATTGAAAACCCATTTTGGAATCATTCGATTTTGTCGAATTATTCGTGGGACTTCGATTAATTCGAATATTTTGATTTGAGTTTCAAATTGAATACTAATATTCGATTCGATTTGATTAGAACTATATTCGCACACCACTAGTTAAAACGCTTCGCTGGCGCAGTGGTGCGAGTACTTGCTTTGTTAGCAGAGGCTCTTCTTCTATCCACCGATAAATGACCTTAGATGTGCATTTCAAGTCTGGACTGGAGGCTTTAGCCCGCTAGTTACTATCCTACCAGCAAAGACGTACCGCCAAGCAAAGGGATTTGTGTTCCTGTACGATGCTGTGTAGAAATCATAAGAGACAATTGCCTTTTACCAGATTAACACGCTTCCATCTTAGACTGTATCTTCACTCACCATCAGGTGTGATTACAGTCAAGTGCTAATCTGTCAGCAATAGAAAAAAATACACTAAACTATGGCGACACATGAACCTCAGGAGAGGATGGTGAAATCCGATATTTAATCTTTAAATATGTTATCAAACATATACCTTGTATTACGTTACGATTTGTGACGTTATCAAATAAGCCCTTATATATTATAAAATAAAGTCCCCCGCTGCGTCTATATGTCTGTTTGCAATGAATTCTATAACTTTAAAACGGATTCTTATTAACGGATTGAGCGATTTCTGAAGTTTTGGTATATAATTTGTCAAGGTTTTATATATTGATAATAAGTTGGATGTATCGGTTAGTATCATGTTTATTAGGAGGTTTTATCCAAGATACATACCTAGCATCACGTCTCATTTCCATAAGGGTAGGCAGAGACAACATCTTCCCACTTGCCACGATCCTTGCATATCTCCTTCGCTTCTTTCATTCTCATTAAACCTTTCATACAAGTTCGTCGGTTTAGAGTACTCTTGACCTGGCCCTTGTTTAAAATGTCCTGGATTTGGTCCAGGAACGTTCGCCTTGGTCTTTCCCTTCCAACTTTCGCATTCACTCTTGACTCATACAGTCAGTCTCCTTTCATTCATTCTCTCTACGAGTCCAAGCCATCTAAGCATACCTTTCTCAATTTTAGTCACTACATCTTCTTTTATACCACAACCTTCTCTTATTACCCTATTTCTTACTCTGTCACTCAGTTTTAATCCACTCATACTAATCAAGGCTCTCATCTATACCGCATTTATTTTACTTTTGTGATTCTTCTGCCATACCCAACTTTCATTGCCATACACAAGTGTTGACACCATCACTCCTCCGTGTACAGCCTGTTTGGCCCTTTGAGACATCATCTGGTTATTCATAAAGGCGTGCAGCGCACCATTTACCATATTCCCTGCATTCACTCTCCTTTTAATATCACTTTCACATGTTTCATCTTTTGTAAATTTAGATCCAAAGTATTCAAATTCTTACCTCTTCCACTTGTTTCCCATCAATCAATATATTGCCATTCATCATAGATTCATCCCTTTAAAAAAGCATAACTCTCGTTTTGTTTACATTCAGTTTCATTCCTTTCCTTTCCAAAGCTTCATTCATAATATTTACCATCTTCTGTAGCTCATTAGCAGATGATGCAAGTATTACTTGATCATCAGCGTAGAGTAAATATTTGACGAGTAATTCATTCATCTTTAACCCATAAGTACTTTCTTTTAAATCTGTCAATCAGTTATCCATGAATAGGTTGAACAGCCATGGTGACGCAACACATCCCTGTCGAACACCTCTTTCGACAGGAAACCACTCCGTGTACGCTCCGTTTATTCTGACACAGGCACTAGAACCCTCATAGAGAGACTTCAATGCTTGGATCAGACAACCGCTCACCCCATACGTAGATAACGTTGACCACAGCTCATTCTTCACCACTCAATCTATTTTTATCAAGCTTAAAATTACAAATATATTTTAATGAAAACTGACTTTATTTTTTTTTGAAATAGTGACTTACGTGGTAATATTTCAAGCATTTCATGCACGTTATATACTCGTATTACTACTATGATACTGCCTCATTGGTCTAGTGGTTTGCATGTTCGACTACAGACATGAGGTCCTGGGTTCGAGTCCCGGGTCGGGCCAATTCGAAATGGATATTGAGTTTTCTATTAAGATTTTCTCAATATTTGCCCGAAGTTGGGAAGTTGGCGGTGTGATCCACCCCCGTGCCTCGGAGAGCACGTTAAGCCGTCGGTCCTGCGCCTGATCTCTCTCTGGTCGTGTCGGATTTCCGTCACACCGGACTATGAGAGTTGAAGGAATAGAGAGTGCACTTGTGTACTATGCCTGCCAATCCGCAGTGGAGCAGCGTGGTGGGTCTATGCTCTAAAAACCCTCTCTCATATGAGGAAGGAGGCCTGTGCCCAGCAGTGGGACGTTAATGGGCTGTTACTTACTTTTTTATGCACATTATTATCATATGATTTCGATTAAAATCTTAAGAGTTATAACAAAAAGAATACATCCGAAAATAAATTGAAGCACGTAATCTATTTTACATGTGGACTGATTCTATGCAGCTGAAGTCGCGCCCATCAACAAATATTACATACAATGTATTTAAAATTTCTTTCAAGATACGGTTGCCAACTTAAATGAACATAGTTTTAAAAGCATTATTTTTAAATTGTTGTATTATTATATATTTTCTAAATTTACACACGTTTGTGACGACGTTTGATGGTTAATTATGATGCAAGTCAATATCAAGGCTGACTGTGATCTCTGTGAAGATAGTATAGCTACTATTTAGCTAATCAGATAAATTACCTCTTAATGGTTTCTACACGGCATCGTAAATATTCTTTTTGCTGGCAAATCCTTACTTCTTTAAGTTTAAACTTAGACTAATTAACAAGGGCACCCTCCCAGGAAACGTTATACTAAAGAAGTTTTCAATATCAAAATAAAAGTATTCTTTATTCAATAAGCTATGATGGTAGAGTGGTAAGACTTGTGCATACTCGTTCACAGAAGTCACGAGTTCGAAGCCTGAGCCATAGCAGCTATAATAAGAATCTTTAATACACATTTTAGTAGGGATTTACCAAGAGTCAAGATGGCTTACTAGTGAGACATACTCGTATGGATCGTGGTATAGAAAAGGTGCGGATTCGAATCATTTATAGGAACCACTAAATTTCTCTTTGAAATCCTTGAGAGTTCTTACCAACCCATCATTTTGTTTTTCCGTAAAAAAAATCATCGTGAGGGAAGCAGATCCCGGAGATAATTCGGGGTTATGTGTAGCCTACCAACTCGTAGTACACCTATTAATGTTTATACTCCAAAAAGTGTGGGACAGGGAGAAGGCCTCATAATATCCACTAAGACCTAGCGGAATCCTCTTCATCCATGAGTGAGCCACCAGGTGGTCAACTTTCACATTGGTCACTGAATTTACGGAGGCGGGAGGAGGTGCACACTCCTTCGGTGTCAAGTGAGAGCATAGGTATTCTCGCTGGTAGCCCTCCTTAAGCGAAACTACAGTCTCGCTGAGAAAGGCCACTCAGGCCCACATCTCTCAATTGAGAGCATCACACTTATAATACTCCTTAGAGAGAGGTCACCGCAGATTAGCGCCACCAGGAGATGACACTGAGATGTCCCCAGCGGATGTCCCTTCCCGTCCAATGTGGTGCAGAAACTTTTCGAAGCATCCATGTTCGGTCAGGACCTGCACCAATCTGTTGAAGAGCGTCCCTCGAAGGTTACTGCTCCAGGTGAGGAAGAATCGCCTCCACAGTGGCCACGCCCGCTATTGGAAGCCCGAGGCTGTCCTTCCATTTATGGGCCTGGACCTGGTCGGCCAGAGATGAGTGATAACGTCTGTGCCCAGAAGTATGACGTCAATAGTTTGTAACTTACTTAGTCCAACAACCTCTTTAGTAATGAACCAAATATCCGTTTGTAACGTGGATTTTACCGAGAACATATCAACAAAATACTCATTAGTTACTCTTTAGCTTGCTCCGTTTCACAGATTATTCAGAATAAACATACAGGCAGAAACGAATTTCAAAACTTCATATAGGTAGCGTATACTTTTGTTATTTATTTAGATACGTATTATATTTATTTTCATATACTTATGATATATTCGTATTTTGTTATCGGACATATTTTTATATGGATATATGTGTATTTATAATTATAACTACCTTTATACTCTTAACAAAGTCTCCGTCCTTAATATTGTCTGGAAGAAATTGCTTTTGAGATAAGACCGCCTTTTGTCCGTCACTATATTATAGTCTAAGTCTCATTTCTAATTTCTTATTTGTTTTTATGTGGTGTACAATGAATTATAAATACAATTGAGGCAATTCACTGTTCCCTGTCCCTTTTTTTAAATTTTTTTTTATTGCTGACAGATTAGCGCTTGACTGTGATCTCACCTGATGGTAAGTGATGATACAGTCTAAGATGGAAGCGCGCTAATCTGTTAAGAGGCGATATACCCCTTACGGTTTCTACACAGCATCGTACCGGAACACAAATTTCTTTGTTTGGCGCTATGTTTTTGCTGGTAGGGTGGTAACTAGCCACGGCCGAAGCCTCCCACCAGTCCAGACTTAGACAAATTAGAAAATACAATTTCCTAAATTCCTGTCCCTGCAAATAATAAATCTGTTGCTTGTGTTAAAGTAAATAAGAGGGACCACGTATCGAAATAGAAATAGCTGATTGCCTTTTTGTGTGAAAAACATTAATTTGACACGTTAGACTTCAATTATTTTGTCGATTTGATAACCTTGACCTGTTTGATAAACTGTGAACACACGGTTTTTATAGTGAACTCTTTGGCGTATCGAACCTTTATTTGTTGCTTGCGTTGCGAATCATTGCATTCAGTGTTCAATAACTAACAAATAATACACAATAGTGTCATAGATGTTAACTATTTTTGGTTTGACAACATAAATAGGTATGTATTTTGGGTTATATCTAATTAGTTGATATACGTGATAACGTTACAAGGAAACATTGATACCGATTAGGTCGATAGCGCCTCTCTATCGCAGCCGGCAACCATCGATTTGCTAGATGTTGTCACGTCAAAAAAACATGGTGTTCTCTTGACCAATTTTACAAAGTTATAATTGAACTTTTATATCACGATAGGGAAAAGTTTTCGTTACGTTTTTTCACGTATCTGTTGGGTCTAGTGTTATACCGAAATAGTATTATTTATATATATAAATATAAATTTTAAAAGTAAGAAATAATTGCGAATTCTTTTATAGTGTTCTTCGTATTCTTATATTCGGAGTCGACGTCAGCCAAGGTAGATGTCCCCGGGTGTCCACTTGGCAGCTCCTGCGTCTCTCCCTCCTATAGCTATATATGTAGTTACAACCTACAGCTATATATGAAGGTACCTTGGCTGACACCGACTCCAAATATAAAAATACTAAGAACGCTATAAAAGAATACGCAAATATTTCTTACTTTTTAGAGCATATTAATATATTTGTAAATTGTTTTGAAGGCGGTTCTTTTTTTGTTCAAATTTATATTTATTTTTTGATTTTTAGTGAAACCGAAGTAAACTAACAAATTTTGTCTCAATATGTGTACACCTAAAAACGTGTTGTAATACAGCAACAATACGTTTGTTGCTGTATTACAAGCAAGCTCATTGCAATTTGATTACAGACACTTATATTTTCTGCCATAAACCGCACCCTTACTGTAAGCCGTTGAGGAGTTCCATTGATCTTATATTTAACTACGACTAGCACTTGACCATACCGAAGTTACGGTAGGCAACTCAAATATCTGTATAGCATATAGAAGATTCTGCCGGGTATCGTTCATTTGCTCCTAAGAATTGAAAAGTTCCGTCACTTTTTCATGGATTCCATCATCAAAACCTAACCAAACTATCACAAAACAACCCTTGAAGTATATCCTTTCCAATAAAAAAAGAATCATCGAAATCGGTTAGCGTGATCTTGAGTTATTCGTCCATTTGTCGCGCACATACTTAATGCAAATTTAACACTTATTCGGTTTTCTCATGGATGCCATCATCAGAACTGGATTAAAAAAAATGGGACCCTATGACAAGCACCACCTTTCATTTAAAAAGAAATCATGAAGATCGGTCCACCTAGTCGGGAGATACGAGGTAACAAACATAAAATAAAAATACGATTATAANCCCTCTCTCATATGAGGGAGGAGGCCTGTGCCCAGCAGTGGGACGTTAATGGGCTGCTACTTACTTTTTTATGCACATTATTATCATATGATTTCGATTGAAATCTTAAGAGTTATAGCAAAAATAATTCATACATTCGAAAATAAATTGAAGCACGTAATCTATTTTACATGTGGACTGATTCTGTGCAGCTGAAGTCGCGCCCATCAACAAATATTACATACAATGTATTTAAAATTTCTTTCAAGATACGGTTGCCAACTTAAATGAACATAGTTTTAAAAGCATTATTTTTAAATTGTTGTATTATTTTATATTTTCTAAATTTACACACGTTTGTGACGACGTTTGATGGTTAATTATGATGCAAGTCAATATCAAGGTTGACTGTGATCTCTGTGAAGATGGTATAGCTACTATTTAGCTAATCAGATAAATTACCTCTTAATTGTTTCTACACAGCATCGTCAATATTCTTTTTGCTGGCAAATCCTTACTTCTTTAAGTTTAAACTTAGACTAATTAACAAAGGCACCCTCCCAGGAAACATTATACTAAAGAAGTTTTCAATATCAAAATAAAAGTATTCTTTATTCAATAAGTTATGATGGTAGAGTGGTAAGACTTGTGCATACTCGTTCACAGAAGTCACGGTTTCGAAGCCTGAGCCATAGCAACTATAATAAGATTCCTTAATACACATTTTAGTAGGAATTTACCAAGAGTCAAGATGGCCTACTAGTGAGACATACTCGTATGGATTGTTGTATAGAAAAGTTGCGGATTCGAATCATTTATAGGAACCACTAAATTTCTCTTTGAAATCCTTGAGAGTTCTTGCCAACCTATTATTTTGTTTTTCCGTAAAAAAATCATCGTGAGGGAAGCAGATCCCGGAGATAATTCGGGGTTATGTGTAGCCTGCTAACTCCTAGTACACCCACTAATGTTTATACTCCAAACAGTGTGGGAATCGGCGAGGGAGAAGGTCTCATAAAATTCACTAAAACCTAGCGGAATCCTCTTCATCTGCCTCACTCATGGCACCAGGTGTTCAACTATCACATTCGTCACTGAATTTACGGGGCACACACTCCTTCGGTGTCAAGGGGGAGCATAGGTATTCTCGCTGGTAGCCCTCCTTAAGCGAAAATACGGTCTCGCAGAGAAAGGTCACTCCGGCCCACATCTCTCAATTGAGAGCATCACACTTATAACGCTCCTTAGAGAGAGGTCACCGCTGATTAGCGCCACCAGGAAATGACGCTGAGGTCCCCAGCGGATAGCCCCTCCCGTCCAATGTGGTGCAGAAACTTTTCGAAGTATCCATGTTCGATCAGGACCTGCACCAATCTGTTGAAGAGCGTCCCTGGAAAGTTACTGCTCCAGGTGAGGACGAATCGCCTCCACAGTGGCCACGCCCGCTACTGGAAGCCCGAGGCTGTCCTTCCATTTATGGGCCAGAACCTGGTCGGCCAGAAATGAGTGATAACGTCTGTGCCCAGAAGTAGGACGTCAATAGTTTGTAACTTACTTTTTCCAGCAACCTCTTTAGTAATGAACCAAATATCCGTTTGTGACGTGGACTCTACCGAGAACATATCAACAAAATACTCATTAGTTACTCTTTAGCTTGCTCCGTTTCACAGATTATTCAGAATAAACATACAATGCAGGGAATATGGTAAATGGTGCTCTGCATGCTTTTATGAATAGCCAGATGGTGTCTCAAAAGGCTAGACTGGCAGTGCATGCTGGAGTGTTGGTGCCAACACTTATGTATGGTAGTGAAAGTTGGGTATGGCAGAAGAATCACAAAAGTAAAATAAATGCGGTAGAGATGAGAGCGTTGAGAAGCATGAGTGGATTAAAACTGAGTGACAGAGTGAGAAATAGTGTGATAAGAGAACGTTGTGGTATAAAAGAAGACGTAGTGACTAAAATTGAAAAAGGTATGCTTAGATGGTTTGGGCATGTAGAGAGAATGAATGAAAGGAGACTGACAAAAAGGATTTATGAGTCAAGAGTGAATGCGAAAGTTGGAAGGGGAAGACCGAGGCGAACGTTCCTGGACCAAATCCAGGACATTTTAAATAACGGCCAGGTCAAGAGTACTCTAAACCGACGAACTTGTATGAAAGGTTTAATGAGATTGAAAGAAGCGAAGGAGATATGCAAGGATCGTGGCAAGTGGAAGGATATTGTCTCTGCCTACCCCTATGGGAAAGAGGCGTGATGCTATGTATGTATGTATGTATAACATACAAGCAGAACCGAATTTCAAAACTTCATATAAGTACCGTATACTTTTGTTATTTATTTAGATACGTATTATATTCATTTTTATATATACTTATTATATATTCGTATTTTGTTATCACACATATTTATATATGGATATATGTAGTGTATTTATAATTATAACTACCTTTATACTCTTAACTAAGTCTCCTTCCTTAATATTGTTTGGAAGAAATTGCTTTTGAGATAAGACCGCCTTTTGTCCGTCACTATATTATAGTCTAAATCTCATTTCTAATTTCTAATTTGTTTTTATGTGGTGTACAATGAATCATCATGGTGATATTGTGGCAATTCACTGTTCCCTGTCCCTTTTTTTATTTCTTTTATTGCTGACAGATTAGCGCTTGACTGTGATCTCACCTGATGGTAAGTGATGATACAGTCTAAGATGGAAGCGCGCTAATCTGTTAAGAGGCGATATACCCCTTACGGTTTCTACACAGCATCGTACCGGAACACAAATCTCTTTGTTTGGCGGTACGTTTTTGCTGGTAGGGTGGTAACTAGCCACGGCCGAAGCCTCCCACCAGTCCAGACTCAGACAAATTAGAAAATACAATTTCCTAAATTCGTCCTACCGGGGATCGAACCCGGGACCTCCGCTAGCAAAGCGAATACTCGCACCACTGCGCCAGCGAGGCCGTCAAGTCCCTGTCCCTGTCCCTGTAAATAATAAATCTGTTGCTTGTATTAAAATAAATATGAGGAACCACGTATGGAAATAGAAATAGCTGAATGCCTTTTTGTGTGAAAAACATTAATTTCACACGTTAGACTTCAATTATTTTGCCGATTTGATAACCTTGACCTGTTTGATAAACTGTGAACACACGGTTTTTATAGTGAACTCTTTGGCGTATCGAACCTTTATTTGTTGCTTGCGTTGCGAATCATTGCATTCAGTGTTCAATAAATAACAAATAATACACAATAGTGTCATAGATGTTAACAATTTTTGGTTTAACAACATAAATAGGTATGTATTTTGGGTTATATCTAATTAGGTCGATAGCGCCTCTCTATCGCAGCCGGCAACCATCGATATGCTAGACGTTGTCACGCCAAAAAAACATGGTGTTCTCTTGACCAATTTTACAAAGTTATAATTGAACTTTTATATCACGATAGGGAAAATCTGTTGGGTCTAGTGTTATACCGAAATAGTATTACTTATATATATAAATATAAATTTTAACAAAAAAAGAAACACCTTCAAAACAATTTACAAATATATGAATATGCTCTAAAAAACGAACGTCAGCTCATTGCAATTTGATTACAGACACTTATATTTTCTGCCATAAACCGCACCCTTACTGTAAGCCGTTGAGGAGTTCCATTGCTCTTCATATTTAACTACGACTAGCACTTGACCATACCGAAGTTACGGTAGGCAACTTAAATATCTAGATAGCCTATAGAAGATTCTGTCGAGTATCGTTCATTTGCTTCTAAGAATTGAAAAGTTCCGTCACTTTTTCATGGATTCCATCACCAGAACCTAAGCAACCTATCACAAAACAACCCTTAAAGTATATCCTTTCCAATAAAAAAAGAATCATCGAAATCGGTTGGCGTGATCTTGAGTTATTCGTCCATTTGTCGCGCACATGCTTATGTAAATTTAGCACTTATCCGATTTTTTCATGGATGCCATCCATCATCAGAACTGGATTAAAAAAATGAGACCCTATGACGACCACCGCCTTTCATTTTAAAAGAAATCATCAAAATCGGTCCACCCAGTCGGGAGATATGAGGTAACAAACATAAAAAAAATACAGTCGAATTGATAAACTCCTCCTTTTTTTGAAGTCGGTTAAAAATACGATTATAATATAAGCCAGTTAGCTGGTCTTTAAAGTAATCTGACGTTAAATGATAAGTTCTTAGATGGAAGTGTTTTAAAGTGGTAAGGGGTAATATATCTCGTGTGTGGTTTCTACTAATTGCCATCGTCCCATCAGTGCAGACCCAAACAAAATACGATTGTCTAAATATGTCTTGCCAGACGTGAAAGTCTACTTAAATGTATAGATTCTTGTTTAAGAACACACTACTTTTATACATAAATGCAGCATCATGCCTTATACCCTTCGGGGTCGGCTGAGTCCACGTCCTTCCATTTGCCACGATCCTTGTATATCTCCTTGGCTTTTTTGTTTTCATTAAACCTTTTATACAAGTTCGTCTGTTTAGAGTACTCTTGATCTGGCCCTTATTTAAAATGTCCTGAATTTGGTTCAGGAACGTTCGCCTTGGTCTTCGACTTCTAACTTTCCCATTCACTCTTGACTCATAACTCATTTTTGTCAATCTCCTTTCATTCATTCTCTCTAAATGCCTAAGCCATCTAAGCATACCTTTCTCAATTTTAGTCACTACGTCTTCTTTTATACCACAACGTTCTCTTATCACACTATTTCTTACTCTGTCACTCAGTTTCAATCCACTCATACTTCTCAACGTTCTCATCTCTACCGCATTTAATTTACTTTTATGCTTCTTCTGCCATACAATTTTTATGTAGCCCTCTTTTATAAACCTTTGTATACGTGTTTTTAAAACAAGTTGGGTAGAAATCATTTAACTTTTCAATCTAATCCACATAAACATGCATTTATATTTACAGATGATGTTGAAGATCATCGTAGAACTGGCCCTTGTGGGGGCAATTGCTTCAGTCTTCATCGTAGCAGCCCAAGGCCGTGCAGAAGAGAGAGCTGCTGAAGAAGCCGCAGGAAGGCTTTACATGAGAACACTAGACGAACTGACTTCGAAAGCAAAAAACAAACGCTCATTAGCTTCGTGGGATTATGAGTCAAATATAACTGATTATAATCAAGAGAAACAGGTCAATACGATAATATATCTATAAAAGTAACATAATATTTATTCCCGATTGAACAATGAATATAATTGTATAATTCTTTCAAAATTAAACAATTATATTAACACATTAAAACAGGATTATTACGTTAAGATATAATTAAATAAAATTCATGGGGAGAAGCTGATTTATGTAACTTGTAAGTTTGACAGTCAACGACTCTTTGTTCTACCTTATCATTTATTCGATTATATTGTATATTAAGTGTAACCGGGTAGTTTCGGATTCCATGCCAATATGGGGAAGTGCTTAACAACTGTCTCGTTTACATAAGATATCACTTTGCTAAATTTCGAATCATTCGTGAATAAACCATCTACGTCCAATTGCTTTTCCAGTGTCTCCTGTTTGGGGCACTACGTTTTCAAAGTCTAACACATTTTTCGTGTTATATATGTATATAGATTAATGACATCCCATTACTTGAGTATGTATAAAAATGTATATATGTGTCCGCAGCATTTGGCAGTAGTTTACTTTTACATATCGTCTAATTGGAGCTTAATTTGTTTACTTGCCGTAACAACTTTACTGTTAAAATATTAACCAGACATGGCCGAATTCTTACCTTAATCCCAACTCAATTACTTTAGAAAAATACCTAAAAATTTTCTAACTTTACCCTGCAGGGAAAGTCATCTGGAAAATCATAAAAAGAGCAACTTAAAGTTTTATTCTACACATATTGTTACAGTTACAAGTCGCTTTAGAAGTGGCAGAAGAAGAGAAAGAATATTGGAAAGAAACGATGACTTATCTATGGCACGAGTTTGAAGATCCAGATCTCAAGAGAATGTTCGAGAAATACTCAAAGTTGGGTACCTCCGCGTTGCCTGAAGACTTGAATCAAAGGTTGATCAGTGCTATTAACAACATGCAAGCAACTTACGCTAAGGCAACCATTTGCGATTATTACAACCGCACGAAATGTGATCTTCATGTTGAACCAGGTAATTCCTGTTTATTGTACTTAAAACTATTTTAATGTTACAAAAACACCTATACTTTCCTATGCGTAGAACTTCTCTAAGCGAAATATACATACATCGATATTTATACCGTCGCTATATTTAAGAATATTCTAATAAATGAAAACAAACTTTTAAGCTTACTAGAAATCATTTGGGTTTTGCATTTGCCAGAGTATAATTTTACATGTTCTAAAATGCTACCTCTGGCCCATTCATCTTTATGGATGCAAGTCTTGGACAAATCAAATCAAATCAAAAATGTCTTTATTCAAGTAGGCATATTACAGCACTTTTGAATCGTCAAATTATATTTTTTTTCCACACTCTGATTCTAATATACATTTGATGACGGTACTCAAGATCGGCTTAAAATCTAAAGTTACGAGGGTTCCTTCACGCCCTGATCCGAGAAGAACCCACAACAAACTCAGTCGGGTATTTTTTTTTACCATCATCATTACAACAAATTAGTTTACTATATTTTAATTAAAATTAGAGCAATTTGTTCACTCCCAAGCGTTTCTATCGTCTAGGTAATCTTGCAACTTATAATACGATTTTTCTATCAACTTTGTTTTAACAAAGACTTTTAATTTATTAATTGACATCTCTAGAACGTCTTGTGGGAGTTTATTATAGAAACGTATACAGTTACCCTTAAATGAGTTGTTAATCTTATGCAGCCTACTAGAATTTATAACAAGTTTGTTTTGGTTTCGTAAGTTATATGATGTACATTCACTCTTTTTATTAAAAGAGTCAATGTTTTTATGTACATACAACAAGTTTTCTAATATATATACGCAGTGAACTGTCATTATGTTAACTGCCTTGAATTTGTTTCTTAGCGACTCTCTTGGACCCATATTGTAAATCGCACGAACGGCCCTTTTCTGCAGCACAAATATTGCATCTATATCAGCAGCATTACCCCAAAGTAGAATACCGTATGACATAATGCTAATGGACAGTAAAAGAAGATCTCAGAAAATGTATTGAAGCATTCATTATGTGGGCATACAGACGCATATTGCCAGTAAGTTGGACGCAGAAATTATCCAACGAATAAGTTTTACAACGTGTCAACCAAAAACGCGCACTTTTGGTGATTGTCAAGTTGAGGAAAGTATCCTTGCTCGGCCACGTCCTTAGACACGAGAGGTATGGACTTCTTCAACTTATCATAATGGGCAAAGTCGCTGGTAAAAGGAGTGTTGGCCGTAGGAAATCATGGCATCGCAACATAAGAGAATGGACTGGGATTGCGAGTTCCGCCGAACTATTTCGCCTCGCAAGAGACAGGTTTAATTATGCTAAACTGACTGCCAACCTCCGCTAGTCGGAAACGCACTTTAAGAAGAAGAATTTTAAGAAATGTGTCATAAACATTCTTATATACAAAGTACATCATACTTTTGAAGATATCCAATCGATCAAATCTTACACTGACTGAGTTTGATTGTTAAGAACCAATTTTTCAAAACGGTGGTAGATTTGTTATCATCAGGTCGACTAATAACAAAGAATATGTTGTAGTAACCTGAAAATGTACACAGTATTAAAACTTTCGACTAGAATAGAAGGTTTTGACTTGCTATGATGTTATAGGTATAGATAAACGGTTTTTAAAATCATTTATTATTTTAGAAATCACCGAAATTTTCGCTCAGAGCAGTAATCCAGAAGAACTGAAGCACGCTTGGGTGAAGTGGCACGAAGTTGCTGGTGCAGCTTCCAAAATGGATTTCATAGAATACGTTAACATGAACAACGAAGCGGCTAAATTAAACGGTACTTGTTTTTATATTCGTTCATATTTAGACAATAAGATTAAGGATAATCTTTTATAAAATATAACAGACTTATGAAATCTAAGCCTACGTAACAAAACAAAGAAATAGAACAGAATTTGATAACCATTAAAAAGTAACAGTGAGTTAACTTTAAAAGATTTTTACACAATTCATTCAATAAATAAAAATTTTAACAAAAAAAGAACCGCCTTCATAAATAACTCTTACGAATATATTAATATGTTCTTAAAAGTAAAAATAATTGTGTATTCTTTTTAAGATTTCTTCGTATTCTTCGTGTCAGGCATTTCGTTACTTTGACAGGGATCTCATGATCAACACCTAACCAAACTATCATTAAACAACCCTTGAAGTATATCCTTTCCAATAAAAAAAGAATCAACGAAATCGGTTAACGTGATCTTGAGTTATTCGTCCATTTGTCGCACACATGCTTAATGCAAATTTATCACATCCGGTTTTCTCATAGATGCCATCACCAGAACGAGCACCACCTTTCATTGAAAAAAAAAATCATCAATATCGGTCCACCCAGTCGGGAGATATGAGATAACAAACATAAAAAAAATTACAGACGAATTGATAACCTCCTCCTTTTTTTTAAGTCGGTTAAAAATCGCTGAACCGTGCAACTTCTTCGAGAACGAAATCAGTTAATCGTAAAACAAGGTTGCAGTGAGTCCAATTTAAAAGATATGATGTCAAGGATTTTTTTAATTATTTAACAGGAACTTTTCAGTTATCCATTTCCTTTAAGGCGTCGGTCCTGCGCCTGATCTCTCTCTCTCTGGTCGTGCAGGATCGCCATCACATCCCACTATGAGAGTGAAGGAATAGAGAGTGCATTTGTGTTAGCGCACACACTTGTGTACCGTATCCGCTAACTCGCAGTGTAGCAGTGTGGGCGGTCTGTGCTCTAAAACCCACTCTCTTATGAGAGAAGAGGCATGTGCCCAACAGTTGTACGTTAATAGACTGCTACTTACTTTCTTTTTTATCCTGTCATGCATGATTCTTGCGTAACTTTAACCATTGACACTGCGTACACAATTGTTACGGACAAGTAATATGTGTATATATAAAGCGAATACCTAAGTACATATGCAGAAAGCTAGGTCACATGTTTACTCTATATCAAGTTTTATTCCTCCTCCTCCTCTGGTCATCGCTTACTGCTGAGCATTGTGATGTTCCCGACGAAGCAAGCTGTGCCATCTTTGCCGATCGGTAGCGATGTGGATGGCCTTACAGGCTTTGGTATCGAGCTGTTCCGCTACCCGATCGGACCATCGCTTCGAACTTCGGCCTCTGGGTCTTTTGCCTTCCATCTTACCGGTCAATATGAGTTTCTCTAGGTTACTTTTATGTCCAAAGAACTGTAGCATGCGCTTTAGACATATCGCGGAAAGCCTTTGAGTTACCTTTAGCTCTTCCAAGATGGAAACATTCGTCCTGTGTGCGGTCCAGGGGATCCGCAACATCAAGTTTTATTAAGATGGTTTAAATCAGTTTTGCCATTTAAAGGATTAGTAAATTCGAGGATATCAGCTGGTTTAGTAAAAACATGTATAAAAACATGGGAGGGATTGAGGTTCAGTACTCAAATCCCTGCGCCTGATCTCTCTCCAGCCGTGTCGGATTCCCGTCACGTCGGACTATGAAAGTGAGGGAATAGAGCCTACCAATCCGCAATGGAGCAGCGTGGTGGGTCTATGATCTAAAAACCCTATCTTCTATGACTGAGGAGGCCTGTGCCCCGCAGTGAGATATTAATGGGGTGCTACTTACTTAACTTACACAAATCGCTCCGGATTTAGTGGACTATTTGGGTTCGGGGGCGTGAATCTTCGGATCTTGCAGGTTCAGATCGTCAATGTTCGGTGCCTGGGTTTTTAGGTTAGGTGGTCCTGTTGTGAGTGTTCGGGCTTCAGGTCGTTAGGTTCAGTGCTTCTAGGATCGGTTCTTCAGAGTTTGCGCTTCGGTTCTTCTTAGTTTGTTCTTCGGGCAATTCAGGGTCACAATTCGCACTTAGTTGCAGGATTTACTCCGATCGGGAGTCTAAGGCGAAAAAATTCCTCGCGGGGCACCTGCTTTATTCCGAAAGTCTGGAGTGTTGGCGAAATCCGTTCAAAGTGTGTCTACATCACGAAACTTGTCACTTGTTGGGTTTTAAGTGAATCAAGTCAGAATTATGTATGATTTACTAGTTGTTGCCCTCTGTGTCACCCGCATATTTCTTTAATCCATGGGAATATGGGGAAGCCCATTCACAGTGTCTATAACGGAAAGAAGTCAATTTGTTGAACTTCTAATCAAGACAAGTCAAAAAGTATATTTAAATAAAGGAGGTGGTATTCTAGTCGTCTACATTTTTATGTGTGTATAATTTTACTGGATAAACAGATATTGATGGTTCCTTTTTAACCGACTTCAAGAAAAGGAGGTGGTTATAAATTTGTCTGTATTTTTTTTTGTTTGTTAGCTCATAACTTTCGGCTGGGTGAACCGATCTTGATGATTCTTTTTTTATATGAAGGGTGGTGTTTGTCGTTTTTAATCCATTTCTGATAATGGCAGCCATGAGAAAACTGGATAAGCCTTAAATTTACATTAAGCATGTGCTCGACATATGGACGAAAAATTCACGTTCACTCCAACTGACTTCAATGATTCTTTTTTATTGGAAAGGACTTCAAGGTTTGTTTGATGATAGTTTGGTAAGTTTTAATTATGGAATCCATGACAAAGTGACGGAACTCTTCAACTCTTAGGAGCAAATGAATGATACTCGGCAGAATCTTCTATAGGCTATCCAGATATTTGAGTTGCCTACCGTAACTTCGGTATGGTCAAGTGTTAGTTGTAGTTAAATATGTTGATCAATGGAACTCTTCAACGGCTTACAGTAAGGGTGCGTTTTTTGGCAGAATATATAACTGCCTGTAACCAAATAGCGATGAGCTTACGTTTGTTGCTGCATTGCAATATTTATAAGGTATGTAAAAAGAGGTGGGAGCCGGGGGAGGAGGGACTTTTGCGTCAGGCACCTTGGCTGACACCGACTCCAAATATAAGAATAAGAAGAAATCTTAAAAAGAATACACAATTCTTTTTTACTTTATAGAGCATAGTAATAAATTTGTACGAGTTTGTTTTGAAGACGGTTCTTTTATTGTTAAAATTTTTGTTTATTATTAAAAGGTTACGAGAGTGTAGCCGAATGGTGGCTAAGTGAATACGAGGAAGAAGACAGTGAAGATCAGTTTGCTGCTCTTTGGGCGCAGGTCAAACCTCTGTACCAACAAATCCATGCTTACGTGAGAAGGCATTTGAGACTTCGTTATGGAGAAGACGTCGTGTCAGCTAAAGGGCCTATACCTGCACATTTATTAGGTAAGAACGGAGAGAAACAAGCTTTTTTATTTGATCACGGACATGCTTATTCTATGCAATTTACATAACTAGGTCTAATGTATTTGTATTTCAAAGAATTTATATCAATTCTCCTATAAGAAGTCACGTTGTGATACGAGTATTAAGTAAGACACATATTACGTGTACTACATTTACGATGCTATTCATGCCTCATTCCTATAGGGGTAGGCAGAGACCTATCCTTCCACTTGGCATGATCCTTGCATATCTCCTTTGCTTCTTTCATTATAATTAAACTTTTCATACAAGTTTGTCGGTTTAGAGTATTCCTTACCTGGCCCTTATTTAAAATCGTCCTGGATTTGGTCCAGGACGTTCGCCTTTGTCTTCCCCTTCCTTTGCTTGTACTGTAGGTAATAAACAACCGAATCGACAAACTGAGAGGGTAAAGAGGCGACGTGGCGACGCTTCACCACAGCATATGTCTGTTTCATGCAGCGCTATAGATATATTACACGAAATACAGTATGTAACTTGTATAATTTCGATCTGTTTGACAATAAAATGTTAAAATCTAGAAATACCTTTACAAATTCATTATGACGTAGCGTTGTCATACAGTTTTATTGTTTTAGTAGACTTTTATCCATCAATTGTGAGTTTTTAAGTTTATTTGTTATTTTACTAGGTTACGTGATCAAATAAGGTACTTATCTTGATAAAAGTTAGTGAGTATTGGGTGACTATAATGTTATGTTAACTCGGTCAAGAGTACTTTTTTCCCGCTGGGAAATGCATTTGCGTACCCCTGCCACAAGGCAGGGAGTGTGGCACTCACCGACAAGGCCAGAATACCCACTAAACCCCAGCGACACCCCCCTCATCTTGAATTGGGAGTGTCAGAGGCTCCCTTTCGCATTCATGTTAAAGGAGGAGACAAGAGACGTTCGTAAAGACGCCTCCTGCCACCCAGCCTCCTTCTCCTTAGGGGAACATCTGCTGCAGATTCTCGTACTCGCTCCATTGCCTCCTTCAAAGAAATGACGGTTTCGCAGAAAGAGGCAACTGCATTCCATCCTATCTCACTGTCAAGCATGGAAGAATAATTAACTTCTTAATAGTTTTTACACATTCACAAACAAAACTTCATTAAACAATACTTTAAGTCTTACCTTTATACAAGTTAGTAGTTTAATATCCATAATACGTGATAAACTTACAATAAGCTAAACAATTTAAAGATAATTTCCAACTTGATAGTTTCTACACATAACTGTAGTTATTAAGTAAAGTAGAATTATAACATATATATTTGCGTTTTGATTAGCGCTTGAATATAATCTCATCTGTGGGTAAGTGATAAAGTTTAAGAGAGTAATGATAAACCTGATATTAGATGATGTTTTACTTGGTGTCACGTCTTTCCTAGTAGGCAGTAAAGAGGTTACTAGTCACCACCGAAGTCTAGATCTAGATAAAATAATTAAATCCATTGGGAATGGGAAGTCTATGGAGCAAGTATTCGCACTATCATGCTAGATAAAAACTAATATTAAATCAGAGCCAGACAAAATAATGTTCGAAAAATTGGCTATTTTGTACAGAAACTGCAATAATTTACCAATGTTATGTTATTTTTAACTAACACACACAAGCCCGGCTAGCTCAGTCGGTAGAGCATGAGACTCTTAATCTCAGGGTCGTGGGTTCGAGCCCCACGTTGGGCGGTGACTATTTTGGTGTTTTTTTTGTATTTGTTAGTATAAAAATAGATGTTTATATGTAGAAAATTGGTAGAAACGATATAGCAAATTATTTTTTACAGAGTAGACATTTGCCACTAGATGGTGCTTCAGTGCAAATTCTTCGTTGCAATAAGATATTGTTAGACTATCCAGGAATAGTTTATTCAAATAGTTATCTATGGTTATAGAATATAAGGTTTAGTTGTTCGTTCGTTCCCATACTCCTCTGTAAGAGTTTGACCGATTCTTATGATTTTTTTTATGCAAATTCACTAAGTATGATCCACCCCAAAATTTATTTTTTTATTTTTTATACCAAAATTTTAGTTTTTATTTTTTGTGATACAAAACACAATAAATAAAAAATGTAACAAAAAAGAAGCGCCTTCCTTTGAAGGAAACTCTTACAAATAAATGTCGAAGAATAAGAGAAAACGGAGCAGCATAAAACACAGGAGCGTAGGGTTCTCCGCCGACGTCGTTATTAATTGGATCCATTATTTAATTTCTTATTCCCGCCTCCTTTTGAATGAATAACCTCCTTTTTTTGAAGTCGGTTAAAAATACGTACAACCCTAAATTTTCACCTTTCTATCACCAACCCCTATTTTGCAATAGCGATAATAATCATTTTATGGCAAAACAACGTTTTCTGGGTCAGCTAGTAATGTATAATATTTCAATAAAGTTTTCGATCGTGCTTTCAAGATGTTTTCACACAGAAACTACTAGAACGATTTCAAAAATTTTTTCACCATTGCAAAGCTGCACTATCACTTAGCGATATAGACTATAATAATTTCTTAAAATAAATAGGGATCCCTAATCAAAATACATTAATGTAACTCAAGGTGTGAAAAATGTTGTCACAAAAAAACTGTCATCGCATGAGCTGCGGAAATTATTGATGATAGAACATAAATCAAAAATATTGTAGAATATATGAATTGTAGAATATATATGAAACCCAATGAAACGTACAGAAGTAAAACGATCCACCACACAATTTTTATTAACACTAAATTATATAAAAACACGTTAGTTAGGTTAGGTTAAGGTTTAGTATATTTGCAAAAACACACACGCACACACACGCACACACACACACACACCTCCCTAAATAAGCCTAATACAACAAATTTCAAAAATTATCGTTAAGATCTATTTTATTATATTATTTTTATAAGGTTTACATAAATCTAGTACTGTAATGGCGGATGAGCGGGGCACCCAGTAATACGGGTATCAAACTCAGTACAGGGGCCCTTGCAACTAGTTTGTATGCTAAACGGTTGTATTTAATAAACCTTTTTTATTTTTTTTATTTTTATCGTCGTCGTCGTCGTCGCTTCAACCGATGGACGTCCACTGCTGGACATAGGTCTCACGTAATGATGTCCACAAGGCCCGATCTTGCGCCGCCTGGCTCCAGCGGCTACCGGCGACCCTCTTTATGTCGTCGGTCCACCTTGTGGGGGGTCTCCCTACACTGCGCCGCCCGGTGCGGGGTCGCCACTCCAGCACCTTCGGGCCCCAACGTCCATCGGTCCGTCGGACTATGTGCCCCGCCCATTGCCACTTCAGGTTCGCGATTCGTAGGGCTATGTCGGTGACTTTGGTTCTGCTACGGATCTCCTCATTTCTGATTTGATCACGTAGAGAAATTCCGAGCATAGCCCTCTCCATCGCACGCTGAGCGACTCTGAGCTTTCGTATGAGGCCCATAGTCAGCGACCACGTTTCGGAGCCGTAGGTCATCACTGGCAACACGCACTGTTCGAAGAGCTTTGTCTTCAAGCACTGAGGAGTATCGGACGAAAATATCTGGCGTAGTTTCCCGAACGCTGCCCAACCGAGTTGGATTCGGCGGTTGACCTCTTTCTCGAAATTGGACCTACCTAGCTGGACAATGTGTCCCAGGTATGTATATTCGTCTACAATTTCGAGTGCTGAGTTCTCAACGATGACTGGGTGGAGCGGAACATGGATATTGGACATAACTTTCGTCTTATCCATGTTCATTTTTAGGCCCACCTGTCGAGAAGCTCTGCTGAGGTCATCGAGCATTGCATTGAGATCTTCCAGAGTCTCTGCCATAATGACCACGTCGTCGGCAAACCGTAGATGAGTGATGTACTCGCCGTTGATGTTGATGCCCAGTCCGTTCCACTCCATAAGCTTAAAGAGGTCTTCCAACGCCGCAGTAAAGAGCTTCGGGGAGATTATTTTTATAATATATTATTATCTACAAAAAAGTACGTGATACCATATGTCTAACTACTGTAGTTATGCTACTATAACTACTTTTTTACGTTCTAACAGTTAATCAAAGTGCCGACAATAATCAAACCATATTATTATAGTGAAAGCAAAATAAGAAAAGATACAGGTGACACGTTCGGCGTTTTTATGCAATAAAATTAATAAAATACTTGATATATATCCCAAGACACACTTTGCATTGAAGACAGAAACATTATTACTACGACTTGCATAGAAATCAATTAAATAATTATTAAACAAAGGCAAATAGGATAATTGTTACGCACATAAACACACACTCACAAGTACCCTCGCACGAAGTTACACGCACACGCAGACACTCATGCACACGTACTCAGTCACACAAACTCACACACCATTCCATATACGCTTACGAGTACACGTACCATCTTAGAATAATTAAACTGTTGTTATTGTTAAGATTTGTGTGTTTACTTTTTATTTAAGTAAGTAGCAGTCCATTAACATCCCACTGCTGGGCAAGGCCTCCTCACTCATATGAGAGGGGTTTTTTAGGGCACAGACCGACCAAGCTGCTCCATTGCGGGTTGACAGGCATAGTACACAAGTGTACTCTCTATTCCTTACTCTCATAGTCCGATGTGACGGGAATCCGACACGACCGGAGAGAGATCAGGCGCAGGACCGACGGCTTAACTTGCTCTCCGAGGCACGGGGGTGGATCACACCGCCAACTTCCCAACTTCCCAATTTCCCAACCAATGAGGCAGTCACTTTTGCTTTGGCTACTCTTAAAATGTAAATGATATAGTGGAGCGGGTTCTTCTCTCATTTTTCATATTATTCACACCTCTGTATCAATACTTATCCTATTACGTAATTACATTTTATTTAAGACCGTTTTAGTACCTGTAAAATACTTTTTAGATTATTAAAATCGGACATTCCATTCAAAAGATGTAATGAATTTTAAAATGTCCGTAGGTAACATATGGGCACAAACATGGAATAACGTACAGAAGTTTACAAGACCGTACCCTGAAAAGCAAGATGTTGATGTCACTGCTGCCCTCATCAGCCAGGTATGTTCTTAAAATTTCCTATTCCTTCAGTTATTTCGTTATTAAAAGTAGCCTTTTTTAACCGACTTCAAAAAAGGAGGAGATTATCAATTCGTCTGAATTTATTTTTTATATATGTTACCTCATATCTCCCAACTGGGTAGACTGATCTTGATGATTTTTTTTAAATGAAAGGTGGTGCTCGTCATAGGGATCTATTTTTTTTTTAATCCAGTTCTGATGATGGCATCCATGAGAAAACAGGATGAGTGTTAAATTTGCATAAGCATGTGCGCGACAAATGGACGAATAACTCAAGATCATGCCAACCGATTTCGATGATTCTTTTTTTATTGGAAAGGATATACTTCAAGGGTTGTTTTGTGATAGTTTGGTAAGGTTCTGATGATGAAATCTAAATCCAATAACAAAGTGACGGAATTCTTCAATTCTTAGGAGCAAATGAATGATACTCGACAGAATCTTCTATAAGCTATCCAGATATTTGAGTCGCCTACCGTAACTTCCGTATGGTCAAGTGCTAGACGTAGTTAAATATGAAGATCAATGGAACTCCTCAACGGCTTACAGTAAGGGTGCGTTTTATGGTAGAAAATATCAGTGTCTGTAATCAAATAGGAATGAGCTTACGTTTGGTGCTGCATTGCAACACGTTTTTAGGTGTTTTTAAGACAAATTGAGACAAATTTATTACTTTACTTCGGATTCACTGAAAAATAAATATAAATTTTAACAAAAAAAAATAACCGCCTTCAAAACAAATTTACAAATACATTAATATGCTCTAAAAAGTAAGATAGCGCCTACATTTATAGCTGTAGGCGGGAGAGATGCGGGAGCTGCTAAGTGGACACACGTGGAACATCTACCTCGGCTGACACCGACTCCAAATATAACAATACGAAGAACACTATAAAAGAATACGCAATTATTTCTTACTTTTCAGAGCATATTAATATATTTGTAAGTCTGTGTTGAAGGCGGTTCTTTTTTTGTTAAAATTTTTATTTATCTTCTATCTTACCGTACGGTAATGTGAACTCCCTTGTTAGTAAACAGCCTAAGGTAGAATAATAAAGGAGATAGAACGTTCTATTGGTAAAATAACTTTTAGAATAGTTTTAGTAGATTAATAATTTATTGTGAAAGCAAAAACAATGAAATACTTGTAAAACTGACTGCCTCATGACATCGAGTCCCGAGTTGTGTTATTTCTAGATAGATATTGAGTTTTCTTTTAATAAATTCTGAGTATTTATCCGAAGTTTTGTTTTTGACGGAGAGTTTTTTTTTTTTTTTTTTTTTTTTTTTTTTTTTNTCCTACCGGGGATCGAACCCGGGACCTCCGCTAGCAAAGCGAATACTCGCACCACTGCGCCAGCGAGGCCGTCAAAGTTCTAATCTCGTGCCTCGGAGAGCAAGTTAAGCCGTGTCCAGCGCATTATCTATTTCCGATCGTGTTCGAATACCATCACATAGGATTATGAGAGTGAAGGAATAGAGAGAGCACTTCTATACAATGCGAAACAATTTACAGTGGAACAGCGTGGCGGTTCTATGCTCTAAAAACTCACTCTCCTATAAGTTTGGAGGCCTGTACTCAACACTGGAACGTCAATGGGCTGCTACTTACTCTTTTTACCTTTTACTTTTAAGCCCTTTAAAAAAATAAATGTCTTAAACCATATGTTTCATATATCGCATTATAAAAAATATATTCAGAGAATATTTTCACAAACTCGCAATACCCACTAAAACCCAGCGGGGCCGCCATCAACCAAGAGTGGGGAGCCAGAGGTTCGTTGAGGCATTCCTCTCTGGCCCCTCGGTTGCAGCTCACAGATATTCTACAGGGGGAGGAGTTGTACGAATCTCCGCCTCCTGTTTCCTGCACCCCTTCATCGGGGCTGGAGGGCTTCGGCGGCATTCACCCTCTCCCTTTGTCGTGCCTTCTTAAGCGAGATGACAGTCTCGCAAAAGGAGGCAAGCGCTCTCCAGGCCTGCTCACTGGTAAGTATTGCTTCTATAATACTTGCCAGTTAGAGGTCAGCGACGTTAAAATGAGTCCCTATGGCCCCCAGGCGGGGCATTCTGCCACAGTGTGGTCTGCTGTGTCTAACGAGGCACCACACTCGTGACATCTTACCGACAGTTCACAGCCAGCAGTTTGGTACAGGTATTTGCCGAAGCAACCATGACTGGTAAGCACCGCATTTAAGGGTAACTGCATAAGGTAAGTAGCAGCCCATTAACGTCCCACTGCTGGGCACAGGCCTCCTCGCTCATGTGAGAGAGGGTTTTTAGAGCATAGACCCACCACGCTGCTCCACTGCGGATTGGCAGGCATAGTACACAAGTGCACTCTCTATTCCTTCACTCTCATAGTCCGATG
>JACTOM010000667.1:2701956-2727560 GCA_015832385.1 Elymnias hypermnestra
GTTTACTATATTTTAATTAAAATTAGAGCAATTCGTTCACTCCCAGGCGTTTCTATCGTCTAGGTAATCTTGCAACTTATAATACGATTTTTCTATCAACTTTCTTTTAACAAAGACTTTGAATTTATTAATTGACATCTTTAGAAAGTCTTGTGGGAGTTTATTATAGAAACGTATACAGTTACCCTTGAATGAGTTGTTAATCTTATGCAACCTACTAGGATTTATAACAAGTTTGTTTTGGTTTCGTAAGTTATATGATGTACATTCACTCTTTTTATTAAAAAGAGTCAATATTATTTTAATTTTAAGAGTATTTTGCTAAACACAGATGCAAAAGAAAGTTAAAATATGTAAGCAAATATTATCGATTAATTTCATATACATCGGTGTTCATACATAGCATCACGCCTCATTCCCTTAGGGGTAGGCAGAGACCACGTCCATCCACATTTCACTTCTTTCATTCTCATTAAACCTTTCATACAAGTTCGTCGGTTTAGAGTACTCTTGACCTGGCCCTTATTTAAAATGTCCTGGATTTAGTCCAGGAACGTTCGCCTTGCTCTTCCCCTTTCAACTTTCCCATTCACTCTTGACTTCTACATAGCAAAACCATCTAAGCATATCTTTCTCAATTTCAGTCACTACAACGTCTTTCATACCACAACGTTCTCTTATCAGACTATTTCTTACTTTATCACTCAGTTTCCATCAACACATACTTCTCAAGGCTCTCATCTCTACTGCAATGATTTTGATTTTGTGCTTCTTCTGCCATACCCAACTATCACTATCATACATAAGAGTTAGCACCGATTTTGTATATGTCGGAGAATGAGAGAAACGGAGAAGCTTAAAGCACAGGGGCGTAGGGTTCTCCGCCGACATCGTTATTAATTGGATCCACTATTTAATTTCTTATTCTGTGGGCGTTCGTGGGTAATGTTGGTGCAATCAAACACTTTATTAATTAACTCGGATTTTAATGTTCAATCACTTATTGTTCCCGATATCAATTTACACAATCTCATTAACAATAATAGCTAGGAACGCGGCAGTTTCAATAGTCGACCACTCCGGCCGACCGCCACTCGAGAACTGCCGAGAGGCGGGCCGGACTGCCACTTATTGACTCTGCCCCCACGCCGATACAAAGATGGCGCCAGCGTTCCACAGACTATTGCACTCCGACATATATATTAATTCACAAAACATAGAAAAAGAGCGAAATAAATAAAATAAAAGATATACCACATTAAGTAATAACATCGTAACTATATCAAAAGGAAAAAGATGGTGATTGACCTTTCTCTGTGCTCTCATCTATTGGCAAGTGATTATACATTTTAATTCGTTTTTATGATTCACATGGTAGGAACTCTACGTATGGAACTGGAACTGCCTATGGAAATTAAAAAAGAAGCGGTCGTTTTTGTCACATAACATTATGTAATATTTCTTTACAAATCACTACACTTTAGAATATTTAGTACAACACTTCCTGCGCCTTGTGTCACGCCCTATTTCGTCTTCTATCGTAGACGATAAGTTTCGCTTTCACTTCGTTATCATCTTCTTTACTCACCGCACTTACTTGTTGCATTTTGACCATTAAGTTTTGTGATACACTATGTCAAGTTTTGCTATAACTCAATCACAAATTCATTACAAGCTTAATCTCTTCAAAATTTATTTGCGTGACATTAGGTAGCCTATGTTCTTCCTTAAAGCCTATCGCTGAACGTTTTACTTTATAAAAAGACTGGCATAGAGCATTTGGTTCATTTAATTGTGTTTTAAAAAAAGATCTAGTGACTAAAATTGAGAAAGGTATGCTTAGATGGTTTAGGCACGTAGGTGTCACGAGTGAATGGGAAAGTTGGAAGAGAAAGACCAAGGCGAACGTTCCTGAACCAAACCCAGGACATTTTAAATAAGGGCTAAGTCAAGAGTACTCTTAATCGACGAACTTGTATGATTAGGTTTAATGAGAATGAAAAGTGAAGGAGATATGCAAGGATCTTGGTTGGATGTGGTCTCTGCCTACCCCGAATGGAATGAGGCATTATGCTATGTAGGTAATTTCGTCAGCTATAGATAATAGCAGAAGTAGATGAACTATCAGAGTGTTGACAGTTAAAAGTATATTAGAAATGTGTTGCCAGGCTTTTTCTAAAAAGTCATGTTATGCTCCGAGGATTGTTGGATGCCTAAGTCACAAAACATCATCAACCAACCAAATTTATTGCGATTTTATTCTTCAACATTCATCTTAGATCATTCGTTAATAATTGCCAAATGACTTTTAAGTTTCCGAAGTAGATGTTTTCAAATTTCAGTAAAAGCAGCATAAAGAGAAAATTATACAAAGCACCAGAATTGCAAAACGGCAAACATTTACTTAACTAATTTATTCAATATTAGTATATCGTTTAGTGGAAAAGCTTTCCGTTTTTCCACATACTTTTAAAACTAGGTTAAGTGATCGTTTAAATATCATGTTTTCAGATTTAAGAGCAAAGTCACTTATAGATCTTAAACGGTTGTAAAGTTTCTATTTTATTTATTAGAAAATTGGTTATTCAATAACAAAAAACCCTTTCCTTCTTCCTTAATCAAACCTTATGTATAATAATTATGTTGCGACAGCCTATTATTAGTGGGATATATTTAAATGTATTTAAGTCTATTTTCGTAAATTAAATATATGTTATGTACCTTAAAAATTCTACTTAACATCTGTAAGTAATATATTACTCAAAATTGACAATTCTGACCCTTAGATGTGCATAAAAAACGCAGCACATGTGATTACATGATGCAACTTGCCATTGCCTTCCCATCCCTCAGGACCGCGTTTTTTTTATTTTTTCGAAGGCATTGTGTTTCGGAAGAAAACACAAGCAGGCAGTCACGTCTTGCACTCCGACCGATTAAGTTATATAGATCCTCTAAGTTCGTTTTAAGTAGTCATTTATAAATAAAATTTTATAAACCGCCAAGTTCGCCGTCCAAATTTGCCTACCTGCTGTTGGCTGTCTAAAATAAAAACAAATTCAAGGCTAAGAAGTCATCGCATTACCCGTATACGTATATCGTTATATATAACGTACAAAAGAGATTACAAAGTTACATTAAACTGTTGCTAATAAATGAAAGGATCCTTAGAGACTTGCTCTAGTTAAACCTGACAAAGAAAAAAACCTGTTATTATTCTCAGTATAATTAAATAATCGGTTATCAATAAGTTTGTGAAGTTTATGTTATTCCATTGTTAAAACACTGAATATTCAACGAGTTTTCGTTAATACAGTCATACGGCAGGCATTAGAGTTTTGACCATTGGCTTACCCTGTGACGCGGTCTGCAAGGTCTTCTTTACTTAGTACTTAGCGGTCTGAAAACAATGCTTATTCACACGGCCCCAGCAATACAAACTACAGAACAGTTGTTGACGCGAGCGCATTCAAGCACCACGCACCATTGAGTGCTTCAGATATCAGATAAACTTTAGGCCAAAAAAACACAATGGCCCGTGTAACTAAAAGAACATTTTTAGAAACATATATCATACTAACGCTTTTCCTATTGTGCTATGCTGATCCCCAATTAGATTTGCCACCGTTACCTCAAGTTTCAACCCCTCGTAACCCTTACGCTTACGGTGTATCCAGTACACCAGCGAATCAATTCGATGTAAATCGAAACTTCCAGTTTACATCAGCAAGACCTCAAGGATCTATCGCACCAGGGGTATACCCTGTTTCCTCTACCAGCAGAATTAACCCGGATATTAACAATAATGGATACCCAAGTTTGGATTATGGGACTGGGAGGAATCCAACGTCTACGTTACGACCTCTTGATGATAGGAATAGAGAGTTACGTCCGTTTGATGACAGGACGCGTGACGATCGAATAGATGTCACAAATGATGCAAATTTCCGACGAAATGATCCAAATTTCGTGAGGAATGATCCTAATTACGTTGGCACAAATCCTTATAATTTTAACAGGGATTTGAACACAAATCGTTTAGATGACAGGTTAAATCACGCAACTTTGCAACGTGTAAGGGATTTTCTTCTGCAAGCTGATGATCAGGCTTCTAAGGAATGTACGAATAACGTTGCAGCGCAATGGAATTTCGAAACAGATGTCAATGATGCAACGCAACACGCAGCCGTGAGTATCGACACTTTTTCTATTGTTTTCTCTATAAAAGGTAACAGTTATTGGTGGTAATTAAAAGGATTGTGTTATTATAGTTACAGGTTACTTATATGATATGTATATTATAAACTTGAACGGAATCAAATGTTCCAAAACTTTGCAGAGTTCTGAAATTGTGAATCCAAACGTAGATATATATATGATAATCCTTTGTTGCCAATGGTCTGTGAAACTACTAAACAGAATTTGATTATTTTTTCACTTTGCTGGATTTGATTCAACTTAGGACATAGGATAAGTTTCATTTAATTTTATAATCTATTAACGGCCCGGTATGTGCTCAACGGTCGACTGCCTCATTGGTCTAGTGGTTAGCATGTTCGACTACAGATATGAGGTCCTGGGTTCGAGTCCCGGGTCGGGCCAATCCAAAAATGGATATTGAGTATTCTATTAAGATTTCCTCAATATTTGCCCGAAGTTGGGAAGTTGACGGTGTGATCCACCCCCGTGCCACGGAGAGCACGTTAAGCCGTCGGTCCTGCGCTCGATCTCTCTCCGGTTGTGTCAGATTACCGTCACATCGGACTATGAGAGGGAAGGAATAGAGAGTGATCCGCAGTGGAGCAGCCTGGTGGGTCTATGCTCTAAAAACCCTCTCTCATATGAGTGAGGAGGCCTGTGCCCAGCAGTGGGATGTTAATGGGCTGTTACGTGCTTAACTACGTATAAAGTTTAAAAAAAAGTTCGTAATTATGAAAAAAGTTTTAATTTGACAACAAAATCCCCATTAGCAAAATGATGCGCCATTTATTGAATCCATATGCTACAAAACATTTAACTTCACATAAACCATTTACTAAATAGTCCGAACAAAGCCTTAACATTTTGTTTGGATAAGTTTGGATAAGATAAGACACAATTTTAATACAAGAAATAAACACAAACTCGTAATGCCATATTTTAGAGTGAAAAAGGTTCAGAAGTCATTTGTCGGGTTGAGCATACGCATATTTAATAAGATACCTGAATCACTTCTGGGTTTGCCTCCACATAGTTTTAAAAAGTATGTTGAGAATGTCTCATTAAAAAAGGCATATTATAATGTAGAAGATTATTTAAGCGACAAAGATGTTTGGACATGATTCCAGATGCATATGTTAAAAGGAGTAACCGTTGAGTTTCTTGTCGGAATCTTCTCAGCGGAATCAACTTTCCGAACCGGTGGTAGATTTGTTACCAACGGACAGACTACTGACGATTCAAAAGTGATTTTTGAGACTACTTGAATAAAGAATATTTTGATTTTGATTTAAGTGAGCCCCTTTTTGAGTTATAAAATTACAAACAGACAGCAAGTGTTACATAAATTTTATAACATCAAGACACATCAGATCTTTATCAATAAACAGTTTGTCCGTTGGGAATATATATTAAAAAGGCTCTATTCGTGTGAAATAAGTTGTATTCTATAGAGTTTTTCATTTGGTTGTAAACTTAATGAAATAATTACTTCCCTTACAAGGCCTCCAAGTATCTTTACTAGTAATATTATTCATGCGACAGTAACTCATGCTAAAACTACTGTACCGATTTAAATGAAATTTAATACAAGGATAGTCTAGAGTGTGAGAAAGGATATAGGCTAAATTTTAACGCGAAAAAGGATGGTAAAAGATCCAATAATGGTCATTTTTAGAGCTAGAACAATAAACTTTATTTGTTAGACCGTCGATTCAAAGTTTTACCCTCAAGAGAGTAAAATAACAATCCTTACTAATATTGCTAATGAGAAAGTAACTGTCTGTCATTTTGTCGTGTTTTCACGCCAAAACTACTAAACAGATTAAAATGAAATTTGGTATATAGATAGTCTAGAACCCGAGGAAGCACAATTGGTAATTTTTATGTGTGTAACTTATTTATTAATAAGTCTAAATCATTAAAAATGCTACCCAAAGAGAGGGATTACGGATGAAATCGCGAGCACTGTTAGTAATATGCTAAATGACAATATTAAATAATGATTTAGGTCTAAAGGTCCAGGATTTAGTAAGTTAGTCATCAGTTTAGAAAGAGATTCAAATGAATTATTCGTTTTGTTAAAAAAAATAGGATTAAAGCATTGACTAATGGGACAAAACGCTCCTACAACTCTAGCGATTTTCTTTTATTTATTAAATTTGCATATACATAATTCAGATAAATATTATTATAGGAGACTGTACTTTAGATTAAAAATTCAATTACTGTATAAATTTCACATTTTTATAGTTGAAAACAATCGTTAATAATTAATAATGTATCCATCAGTATAACATTCCAATTAGTGCATTCAACGTGTTTGTAGATAGTGAGTTATCCTTAAAAGATAGGTATATGCCGTCGTAGTCTTTTTTGTAAGTCTATAATAGAGGAATAAACCAGCATGTGTTGTTTTGTTATATCTTCAAAGATTTAGACAGCGTTTTCGATGAAAGGTCACTGGCTGCTTGATTTTTTTCTGGATCTTCAAACAATTATCATTATATTTCAAGTCGTCGCTTCGTCGTCGCTTCAACCGATGGACGTCCACTGCTGGACATAGGTCTCACGTAATGATGTCCACAAGGCCCGATCTTGCGCCGCCTGGCTCCAGCGGCTACCGGCGACCCTCTTTATGTCGTCGGTCCACCTTGTGGGGGGTCTCCCTACACTGCGCCGCCCGGTGCGGGGTCGCCACTCCAGCACCTTCGGGCCCCAACGTCCATCGGTCCGTCGGACTATGTGCCCCGCCCATTGCCACTTCAGGTTCGCGATTCGTAGGGCTATGTCGATGACTTTGGTTCTGCTACGGATCTCCTCATTTCTGATTTGATCACGTACAGAAATTCCGAGCATAGCCCTCTCCATCGCACGCTGAGCAACTCTGAGCTTCTATGCGACTCTGAGCTTCTGTATTTCAAGTAATATAAATAAAATCGTAACAAATTATTAACATAATCATTTTACAAGAACCACGCTTTCTATTGGTTAAAACCGCATGAAAATCCGTTAATTAGTTTTTGAGGTTATCGCGGACAAACAGATAAAACTGTGTAAATAACGCTTCATTAATTGTTTGTTGTATCACTTACTTTCTTGATTCATATATCAGACAAGTATGTTACCCCACATTTATAATCACGGGTTTGGAAAGCTTCCGCAGTTTCTCACATAACTAAACAATGAAATACGCCTCAATAGTGGTTTCTACATTATTACAGACATCTTCGCCCTTTTTTTGCTATTATAGAATACTGTACTTACATATCTATATGTTAAATAACATCTATATGTCTTTGAATAACGTTATTTCAAATGAATTAGAAATTAAAAGTAAACTTAATAAGTAAAATTTGAATTATCCTTTGTTGATTAAAATATGCTCTTATTTTTCGCCTGTCTCATTGGTCTAGTGGTTAGCATGTTCGACTACAGACATGGGGTCCTGGGTTTGAGTCCCGGGTCGGGCCAATTCAAAAATCAATATTGAGTTTTAGTGTGATCCACCCCCGTGCCTCGGAGAGCACGTTAAGTCGTCGGTTCTGCCCCTTATCTCTCTCCGGTCGTGTCGGATTCCCGTCACATCGGACTATGAGAGTGAAGGAATAAAGAGTACACTTATGTACTATGCCTGCCAATCCGCAGTGGAGCAGCGTGGTGGGTCTATGCTCTAAAAACCCTCGCTCCTCGGAGTGAGGAGGCCTGTGCCCAGTAGTGGGACGTTAAAGGGCTGCTACTTACTTTTTACTTTACTTATTTTTCGACGTAAAATAACAAAAACCCTAGTGGTAAGCTCTATTTTTCAATTTCGAGTACATATTACGTTTCCATTGTTTAAAATACTGTTTAGAATTTTCATTTGTCTATTCATTGAGTATTTTTTTACATATCGATATATAGATTATATCGACAAAATGTTATTGTTAGTTCATACTGCGATTAAACAAGGAAGTAATCTGCATGTGTTACGATTCCCACGATAATTTATAATAATAGGTATGCAGGTTATAAAGTATCACTAATAATACGTCTTTGATGACTATTTTTGAAGTTATCTAGACTTATTGTAATCCTACTATTAGGTCACACCTTTTCTATATAGCATTACATCCCATTAAGGTCTCACTGCTGGGCCTCTATAGGACAGAGAGTTTTAAGAGGATAGACCCACCACACTCTCTATTCTTTGGTACCAAAGAACGGCAAACACTGGGCATCCTTTGCCTCGTGAGCTCCTCCTGTCACCACCATCAGCCGTAGATAATAGCAGCGAAGATGAAGCAATAGCAGCAACACCCGGAACATACCCCCCACTAATTGACCAGGATGGACTCACTGTATGAAAAAAGAGTTAGTTAGTTAGTTAGTAGCAGCCCTTTAACGTCCCACTGCTGGATGCAGGCCTCCTCACTCCGACGAGGACTAGAGAGTACACAAGTGCACAATTCCTTCACTTTTGTAGTCCTATGTGACAGGTATCCGACACGACCGGATAGAGGTCAGGCGCAGGACCGACGTTTTAACGTGCTCTCCGACGCACGGGGGTGGATCACACCGCCAACTTCCCAACTTCGGCCAAATATTGAGAAAATCTTATAAGAAAATTCAATATTGATTTTTTGAATTGGCCCGACCTGGGACTCGAACTCAAGACCTCATGTCTGTAGTCGAACATGCTATCCACTAGACTAATGAGGCAGCAAAAAAGAGTACCGGGCATTTACTGAACGCCCGAGCAATGAGGCCTTGCCTTTCGAGGCAACGACGTATATTCTTTGACTTTCATAGTCCGATTGGAGGGGAATCCGAGATGACATGAGAGAGATTGGGACCTCATATCTGTAGCTCAACATGCTGACCAATGGACCAGTTCAAAAGTCGATATTGAGTTTTCCTATAAATATCTATATCTTTTCTATAAATATCTATATTCTGACTGCCTCATTGGTCTAGTGGTTAGCATGTTCGACTACAGACATGAGGTCCTGGGTTCGAGTCCTGGGTCGGGCCAATTCAAAGATGGATATTGAGTGTTCATTTAAGATTTTCTCAATATTTGCCCGAAGTTGGGAAGTTGGCGGTGTGATCCACCCCCGTGCCTCGGAGAGCACGTTAAGCCGTCGGTCCTGCGCCTGACCTCTCTCCGGTCGTGTCGGATTCCCGTCACATCGGACTATGAGAGTGATGGAATAGAGAGTGCACTTGTGTACTATGCCTGCCAATCCGCAGTGGAGCAGCGTGGTGGGTCTATGCTCTAAAAACCCTCGCTCCTTCGAGTGAGGAGGCCTGTGCCCAGCAGTGGGACGTTAATGGGCTGCTACTTAGTTATCTATATCTTTTTAAACACTTGTTTTACTTTCAGCAGAAGTTATAAGTGAATATTGAGCCATTAATAAAAATAATTTAACGTAAAATTGAAAGCTTGCTTAAAAGCTTTATTCTAAAGTTCTTTTTGCGAAGTTTAAGAAGTTCGAGCTAATTAGTGTAGGAATCATCTTAATATTTTTACGATACTTGTTTTTTGGAGGGTAGGTGTGATATAAGTCAGACATAACTTTCATGCTCTATTGTTTTAAATTAATTAAAATTACAATTTACTTGTATTTAAGTCAAGTTATGTACCTGTGAAGTCCCTTAACTCGCCAGCTTTTATGTAACTTATCACCTGAACATTAACAAGTGCTACAAAACATTTCACTAATAATATAACCACAGCAGTGCACTTTGAAAATGGAGGCTGTAAAAAATAGCTTGGTCGAACTCAATGAAAACTTCAATTCCCGCATGGCAGAATTTCAGAAGGAGCTGAAGAACTCTGTACCTGCTACCAGTCCCAGCTCGAATATCAATCTCCAATTTAATAGTTTTCGGTGCTTTGTATTGGCCGCTCTTGACAACTTGAAGCTACAAGTGGAACTGTTGTCGAAGCAGTATGACAATCTTGAAACACGTTCTCGCCGTAAAATATTAATGGTACACGGTGTCAAGGAGACCAAAGGTGAGAATACTTCGGCATGTATAGCTGAAGTTTTGTCAAAGAATTTAAAGATCCCTGACATCACTCCCGATTCAATTCGACGTTCCCATCGCTTCGGTCAACTAGCAGATGACAAACCAAGACCCATCCTTGTTAAGTTTCATGATCAATCACTTAGAAACAAAACATGGTATTCCAAGAAGATTCTTAAGGGCTCTGGTATCACGCTGTCAGAGTTTTTAACAAAGAATCGCCATGAGGTGTTTATGGCTGCTAGGCAAAAATATGGTATATCCAGGTGCTTCACTAGGGACGGCTCAGTGGTGGTCCTGGGGCCTAACGACACTCAGATTCGTGTAGATACGCTGTCGGAGCTTGCGGCCACCTACGAGGATAGCACAGTGGTTACTGAAAACGCACAAGGACCTTGTACGGCGGCCAGTGTGGTGACAAAAATGGTTAGAGTCACTAAGACATCTAATCTCAGAGCCAGACGTAATGTTAAAAAGTAATATTATTTTTCCGTAGCTTCTTTTGCCATCATTAGACGTTCTCTCTCGTACTCCATATTGTGTCGGTAATCTTAGTTAATGCTTTTAGTAAGTACCATCAGTTTATACAAAGTTTTTTCGTTGTTTACCTCACTTATTATCATATTTTGCAATAAATATTCGACATTGAGTTGGCACATCTGTCTATTGTGGCTGTCAAGTGTCAGCTATGTCTGTGACGTCACCTATGACAGATCATTGTAGCGTTTTGATATTGCATTGTTGTGAAATATCATTAATTTGTGGCATGTTAAAATATGCATGTTTAAAGATTGAGATTGAGAACGATGACTTTAATGTTTTTTCTTTTATAATAGCATGTTTTGTGTTTCTTTTTATATACTTGTTGTTTACCTGTTTTGTTAGTGCTTTTAATGTCATTCATTGATAATAATGTTAATCATTTTGACAGCTGGCGGGTAGGGATACCAGTCACTTATCTGATTATATTTTAATATTTAGTTTTAAGATTATACAGGATATATATTTTATTTAAATATTTATTATATATTGTATAATAGTTTATTAAATATTTATTTTATTTTAAATTTATATAATGGAGCCTAGGTCTACTAGCCCGGACTGTAACCCATTTTTGTCCATGTCGTTAAGCGATAATTCCGGTTATTCCAGTGAAACAAGCGTACACAGTACAACATTCCTTCCACTTAATGTAACTCTTGATTCTTACTTCTCACAATCTGTGAAAAATTTTAATGTCATTCATATCAACGCCCAAAGCATTCCGGCTCACTTCAACGATATGCTTGCGTCATTCGAGTCTCGTCATATTCATGCCATTCTCGTCTCTGAATCTTGGTTAAATCCATGTTTATCATCCACCTCCTACTCACTGCCTGGGTTCAATCTTCTTCGGAACGATCGCATTGACAGATCGGGTGGAGGAGTAGCGATCTACCTACGATCATATATTCCCTTCACCATTATAAACTCGTCTATTCAACCACCTCCCGCAGATGGAACAGAACACCTCCTCATTGAAGTTACCCTCTCCTACACGAAAATCCTCGTAGGCGTTTTCTACAGTCCCTCCCTTCACGTCAATTATTTTTCCTCCCTCGAGTGTCTACTAGAAAATTTGCTTCCATCATACCAACACACAATTTTAATGGGTGACTTCAATACCTGTTTGCTCAAGAGTGATTCCAGATGCAGGAGATTACTGTCAATAGCAGAGGCGTTAAACCTCAACGTTCTACCTCTCACTGCCACTCATAAACTACCTAATTGCACTCCTTCCTTGCTTGACCTTATTATGGTTTCCTCTCTAGATTTTGTTTCACAGCACGGTCAATGTCCGGCTGATGCTTTCTCTCACCATGATTTAATCTTTGTTTCCTATAAAATACGACCTCCGAAAGCAAAGCCGAGAACCCTTCTGCTACGTAATTTTGGTGGTATGGATGTGGACCGCTTACGCGAAGATGCTGCGTCATGTGATTGGTCTCCGGTAATACTGGCTAGTTCTGTTGATAGGAAAGTTGAACTATTTAATGCATTGATTACTCAGCTTTATGATAAACACGCTCCCATTAAACCGATCAAGCTTAAGCATTTACCTGCCCCTTGGCTGACCGATAATCTGAAGCAGTTGATCTTTAAAAAAAGTGAAGCCAAACGCAAACTAAAATGTAGTGAGTCTGACGAAAATCGTAGGAATTACACCAAAATTCGGAATCGATGCAATACAGCTTGTAGAGACGCACAACGACGCCATATTCATAAATCAGTTGAAAACGGCAACTCATTCAAAGTATGGAAATTTCTTGAATCTCTAGGAGTTGGTAAAAAATCTCGTAATTCTCCTGCTAATAGCGTAGACATCGAACTTCTAAACAAACATTTTTCAGCATCTAATACAATAGATGCGGCCGACAAGGCGAGTACTTTAAGATATCTTTCATCAATGCCAACTCCAGATTTCCCTCCGTTTAACTTCAGTCCTCTTGCTGAATGTGACGTTAAGAGGAATGTTCTGGCTATCTCGTCTAATGCCATTGGTACTGACTGCGTTAGTCGTAAGATGATCGTTCCTATCCTTGATATTATTATCCCTGTATTAACCAATATCCTCAACCATTCCTTATCCTGTGGTGAATTTCCCGTAACCTGGAAGGATGCTCAAATCACCCCTATTCCTAAGTGTCCCAATGCATCTTCCTTGTCCGAGTTCCGTCCAATCTCCATTCTACCATTCCTATCTAAAGTCCTGGAAAAATGTGTTCATCATCAATTCTGCGTCTTTCTAAACAAGAATAATCTCCTTGATCCTCTACAATCTGGCTTCCGTTCTGGTCATAGCACGGCTACCGCCCTAGTGAAAGTATCAGATGACATTAGACTGGGAATGGACAACAAGCAGCTCACAGTATTAACTCTGCTCGATTTCAGCAGCGCCTTTGACTCTGTTGATCATGACTTACTGCTAAGCCTATTACATTCCTTGAACGTATCTCCATCCGCGTTGGACTGGTTTCAAAACTACCTGAAGGGCCGCCGGCAACGTATTCGTATAGATGACACTTTGTCATCATGGTGCGACATGCGAGCTGGAGTACCTCAGGGTGGCGTGTTGTCACCATTACTCTTTGCAGTTTTCATCAATTCTATAGCCCAAAACTTATCTTCTCTCTACCATCTGTATGCAGACGATCTCCAAATATATACCCAATCCACTTTTGATAATTTAACCTCTGCTATATCAGTCATCAATTGTGATTTAGATCGCATCCAAACATGGAGTAAATCATATGGAATAAAGATTAACCCGAATAAATCTCAATCGATCATCATTGGTAGTAGGGGTTACATTTCAAGAGTGGAATGGAATACTCTTCCACCTACAACATATAAGGGGGTGGTTATACCTTATAGCCAAACGGTTAGAAATCTAGGTGTTTATTTTGACTCTTCCTTGTCTTGGTCTCAGCACATAAAGGAAATTAGTAGAAAGTTTTTTGGGGCTATGAAATCTATGCGACGATTGCAAGGTTTCCTTCCTATTCCCACCAAAATTATGTTAGCACAGTCCCTCCTTCTCAGTATTCTCGACTATGCTGACGCAAGCTTCCCCGATCTCACTGAGGATCAGTTAAACAAACTTGAGCGACTTCAAAACACTGCCATTCGGTTCATATTTGGCTTGCGCAAATATGACCATATATCAGAATTTCGTACAAAGCTCAGGTGGTTACCTATCAGACTTCGCCGGAATTTGCACATTCTCTCTCTTCTCTACTGTGTACTGTTTAACCCAAAAACGGCACCTTATCTTAAAAGCAATTTTGAATTCCGTCGGATTGATACTCTCAACGCACGTCGTGTCGAGGAGCTTGCGCTTAAGTCGAAACACTGCAAAACAAATTTTTTCTACAAATCATTCACGATTAGTTCAATCAACTTATGGAACGCGCTCCCTGTGAAAATTCGGCAGTGCCAGAGTATCTCCAATTTTAAGAAGTGTGTAACGGAACATTATTTGTCACTTCCGAAGTGATATTGACTTGCAAGATTAACATAAGGATGAATAAATGGAATTACAGATGTATGTATTTATTTATTTGTATATATGTATATATTAATTTGTATATGCGTATATATTTATTGTCTTTATTTGTATGTACGAGTATATGTATTAGTATTTGTATGTATTCACAATATTCTGTATATATCTACATATTATTTTTTGAAATTGTATGCCTATTCATTTATACACACCACTTACCTTCTCTCTCCTTTCTTTGACGGGTTCCCTAACGCCAGGGTTGTCTGGAAGAGATCGCTAATGAGCGATAAGACCGCCCAATTGCACACTAAAAGTACCTTATACTGAGTCATTGTACATCTATTTTTAGCGTGGTGTTCAATAAAGAATATTATCTATCTATCTATCTATTACTCCATTATCAAGTCTTGAGTTTGTCTACTAATGTCTTTTGCTGAGTAAAAGCCTCCTCGATATTAGATTTACTCAGGATTCGATTATAATAATGCAGTAATGACTTCAAATGTAGAGTTATTTTTGAAATTTCTTAAATTATCAAAATGTTATTAGGATTTACACAAGTTAGAATAACTATTATGTCGGTATAATTACTAACGACTTTTAATATAGACAATTAATGGAAGCCGTAAATTTTAGTATAATAAGATCTATAATTTAATTAATTGACATTGTACTCGTACCCAGAGTTTTTGTAAATAAAGTGTGTATTCACACCAATACGCAAATGAGGTTACAAAATTCTAAATTGAGCCTTTTCCTTTATTACAAGTATTAAAATTTAACGGTAATCTATAGTCAATTGGTGATTTTTTACGGCACACTGTTTACATTGTTTCATTGACAATAAAAATAATGTAATAGAACAACGTACTTAGAACTGTTGCAATTAAGGCACAGTACCGGAAATAAGTTATTATAGCCAAGAAGTTTGAGTTGTGGATTTGTTTAATCAAATACGGAAAGACCCTAGTTTCCTTCACAAATACTTTTGTATCTATGTTTTACTTTATAGTATAAAATAAATAAAAATGTTAACAAGAAAAGAACCGCCTTCAAAACAGACACCGACTCCAAATATAACAATACGAAGAACACTATAAAAGAATACGCAATTATTTCTTACTTTTTAGAGCATATGAATATATATGTAANGAGGAGTTCCATTGATCTTCATATCTAACTACGACTAGCACTTGACCATACCGAAGTTACGATAGCCAACTCAAATATCTGGATAGCCTATAGAAGATTCTGTCAATTATAGTTCATTTGCTCCTAAGAATTGAAGAGTTTCGTCACTTTTTCATGGATTCCATCATCAGAATCTAACCAAGCTATCACAAAACAATCCTTGAAGTATATCCTTTCCAATAAAAAAAGGATCATCAAAATCGGTTGGCGTGATCTTGAGTTATTCGTCCATTTGTCGCGCACATGCTTAATGCAAATTTAACACTTATCCGGTTTTCTCATGGATGCCATTCTCAGAACTGGATTAAAAAGAATGGGACCCTATGAGGAGCACCACCTTTCATTTAAAAAAAACATCAAGATCGGTCCACCCAGTCGGGAGATATGAGGTAACAAACATAAAAAAAAATTGATAACCTCCTCCTTTTTTTGAAGTCGGTTAAAAATAGAAGGAAACTTGTATTTCTTGGGAGCAATTCTGGAGTATATGTAGTATGTCCTGGGTCTCAGTTCCAAAACATTTCTCCTATAAATGAGATCAGTTAATATGTTGTTAATATAATACCATGATAATATATTTTATATTAAAGAAAATAATCGAAAATTTTATTGTTATAGTATATTTATGGAATCCTCTTACTTAGAATCGTCTAAGTTATCCTCATAAAAAAGATTATTCAACTTAAATAAGTAAAATAATATATAATCAAGATAATTCTACATTCTTTTAAAAAATATACGTTTGCTCTATCTTTATATTACCTTTGTATGTAAGCTTAAAAAATAAATAGAAAAATTGTTCACACATAACTAATAATTATATATAAGAAAATTACACATGAATTATAAATAATTTTCGACGGCCTCGCTGGCGCAGTGGTGCGAGTATTCGCTTTGCTAGCGGAGGTCCCGGGTTCGATCCCCGGTAGGACGAGTTTAGGAATTTGTATTTTCTAAGTTGTCTGAGTCTGGACTGGTGGGAGGCTTCGGCCGTGGCTAGTTGCCACTCTACCAGCAAAAACGTACCGCCAAACAAAGAGACTTGTGTTCCAGTACGTTGCTATGTAGATACCGTATGGGGGTATACCGCCTTTTAACAGATTAGCGCGCTTCCATCTTAGACTGTATCATCACTGACCATCAGGTGAGATAACAGTCAAGCGTTTATCTGTCAGCAATAAATAAAAAAAAATCGAAATGAATTACCATGATAATAAAGTTACTATTTTGAAGTATTTCTCATTTGACGTATATATTCTTTCGTAAAGGCTAAAATTATTACGTGGGACCACCTTATTTGAATCTGTAGTATCCGGTTGTTATTTTTATATGGAGCTTTCAAAACTAGCAAAAGTAAAAGTAAGTAAGTAGCAGCCCTTTAACGTCCCACTGCTGGGCACAGGCCTCNCACTAGACCAATGAGGCAGTTCAAAACTAGAGTTGTAATTCTTTATGAAAAAACAAACAAACGGTTTTAAAAAGTTCGGCTACAGAGGTTATACATCATTTTAGGACACATTGTATATATTAAATCATTAAAAAAACTGTGTCTGTACTTATGTAAATGCGTTAGAAGTTATACTTCTTTGTCGTAACAATATAAAAATCTTTTCATACAATGATATGCATAAATTTTGTCTCGGAACTTTTAAATTATCAGTCATTATCATTAGATAGTACAACATTTAGCGCGATTATTTAATGTCTTATTGAAATACACGCTCGATTGCATAAAATATACAAAATAATATATAAGCAACAGTTTTTTTTTTAATTTTTTTTATTCTTATTTATTTTAAAGGTCTTTGAGTCTCTTATGAGACTATGTCAGACCCATCGTATCCTAACAAAATCTCTCTTTTAACAAAACACTAAACTTTTTAGAATTATTTTAAACAATAAATTTGCCTGAGGGGATGTCGGTGCTGACAAAATACTTTGAAAGGTACCAACATCCCTCATATTAAGACCAAATCTATTTTTTAGTTCTGTCCTCATTATCTCGCTCCGGGCACACTCCGTCAAAATATGGTATGTATCTTCTGCTATGCCACAAATTGGACATAGTGGAGTATCATATTTCTTCATCAAACATTTGAAGTATTTCAACGAAGTAAGCAACAGTTAGTATCTTCTAAATTTTAACCATAAATCCACGGCGTAGTTTTTATTGCTCGTTAAATCAAATACATCCATCACTCGTTCACTTAATGCAAGGCAACAGCCAAAGATTCCAAAACCGTAAACTTTCATTGGATATAAATAGTTTATAATCTGTTTTCTATAGTTGAGTCTGAAAACCTGTAATTCTCTTCAAAAATTTATTTAAAAAACTACTGCTGGAAACACAAAAACAATAATAGCAGCATTAACTTAATCCTCATTGTACAAGTTTGATATATCACGGTATAGTAAGTCGCAGCCCTTTAACGTCCCACTGCTGGGCACAGGCCTCCTCACTCCGAGGAGCGAGGGTTTTTAGAGCATAAAACCCACGACGCTGCTTCACTGCGGATTGGCAGGCATAGTACACAAGTGCAAGTGTTAACGTGCTCTTCGAGGCACGGGTGTGGATCACACCGCCAACTTCCCAACTTCGGGCAAATATTAAGAAAATCTTAATAGAAAACTTAATATCGATTTTTGAATTGGCCCGACCCGGAAGTCGAACCCAGGACGTCATGTCTGTGGCGGAACACACTAGACCAATGAGGCAGTTTATTACGGTATATATAGAATAAATAACGCCAACCGAAATAAAGCAGCAGTTTTAGAATAGTACAAGGTTAAATAAGTAACAACACACACACCCATAGATAAATGCACGCACATGTACATAAACACGCACACACCCGTATAATCGGTTGACGACTTGGTCACAACAATTCCCAATTCGGTCCTTGAAGTCACCATGGGGTTATGCTTGAAAATCAGCGCTACAGTCAGGAGACTGCAGCATTAAAGCTGAGGCAACTCCCTTTTCAGCCAACATGTATGTAGGATATAGATAATTTAATTATGTTTTGTTTCCTTTTTTTTAATTTCGTGTTAACCAATTCTGTATTTAAGCTACTTTCTTTTTTTCTATTGGTTGAATAAATGATTTATTTAAAACTATAATTTTTATACTTTCAATGTCACAATATATGTAACGAGTAATATAATAAAATAATTAAGGTATTATATAATTATAAAACATTAAAATAAACTACCAAAACGAAGTATAACTTAAATATGTTAACATCTCATTTTTAACAGACTTTAAAAAAAAGGAAGAGGTTATCATTTTTTTTGTCACCTCATATCTCCAGACTGGGTGAACCAATCTTGATGATTTTTTAGTCCAGTTCTGATGATAGCCTCCGTGAGAAAACCGTGTCTTAAATTTGCAAGATCACGTCAACCGATTTCGATGATTCGTTTTTTTTTTGATAGGATTAGATTTTGATCATGGGATCCATGACAAACTAACGGAACTATTCAATGCTTAGGAGCAAATTAACGATAATTGGCAGACTCTTTTAAAGACTATTCTGATATTTGAGTCACCAATGGTCAAGTGGATGTCGTAGTCAAATATGACGATCAATGGAACTCCTCAACGGCTTACGGGGTGCGGTTTGTGGCAGAATATATAACTGCCTCTAATCAAATAGCAATGAGCTTACGTTTACGTAATGTACCAATGTTTTAACTTTGTTAAGTTGTTTCATTTAAACTGTGCTTCTTAGGTGTACCCATATTCCAACAAATTTATTAGTTTAATTCAGATTCACTATATTAAAATAAAAAGTAAACATTTTGTATTCGTTTTTAGACTTTTTCGAATTCTTATATTTAGAGTAGGGGTCCGCCAAGGTACCTAAATATATAGCTTTAGGTTGTAACTATATAGTTAGAGGTGTAATTGGATACACGGGAATCACCTTTTTTCTGTTTTCGGATGAGAAAAAGTCCATCATAGATTCCGAGTCGTGGTGGGCACGTCCTGGTTATTGCGGCCTTCTACCGACTTAAACAATCTCTATAGGAGACGCGTCAGGTTGTCTTACCAGAACAACTGAGCACGTCAAGCCACTCCCCCATGGGGGAACCTCTACCTTGATCCTAAGGATCCAACTAGCAGGACGACAGCGGGACGACGGACCCCCGTTAGTCCGCCTTCCCAGATTCGGGACACACCTACCACTGACGACCGACTCCAAATATAAAGTGCATAAAGATCTCTAAAAATAATACACAAATTTTAATTTTTAAAGCATATTAATATATTTGTTGTTGTTGACTGCCTCATTGCTCTAGTGGTTAGCATGTTCGACTACAGACATGAGGTCCTGGGTCAGGCCAGTTCGAAATCGATATTGAGTTTTCTATTAAGATTTTCTCAATATTTGCCCGAAGTTGGGAAGTTGGCGGTGTGATTCACCCCCGTGCCTCGGAGAGCACGTTAAGCCGTCGGTCCTGCGCCTGATCTCTCTCTCCGGTCGTGTCGGATTGCCGTCATGTCGGACTATGAGAGTGAAGGAATAGAGAGTGCACTTGTGTACTATGCCTGCCAATCCGCAGTGGAGCAGCGTGGTGGGTCTATGCTCTAAAAACCCTCTCTCACATAAGCGAGGAGGCCTGTGCCCAGCAGTGGGACGTTAATGGGCTGCTACTTACCTTACCTTTAATATATTTGTAAGAGTTTGTTTTGAAGAGGGTTCTTATTTTTTTGTTGAAATTTTTTATATGTAATGCTTTCGTAAACGAACATCTGTATATTTATAGTTATCCTTTTGCATTTCGTTTCAAAAACATTGTCCTATTCACAGCGGCTTGGTTTTACAGTAACAATAATGAGGAAACGCGAAATGGCTGACCAATATGGCGTCGCAAATCAAAATGGTGGAACTAAATAGTATCCTCGACTGTTACTGTCACAAATAAAGGGGGCCTACGACCTATAAGGCCTGGGACCTCCATACAATGAGATAATTCATTACTCCAAGGCTTGCTATTGTGTTTCGTAGGCTATTAATTTTTCAGAGGTTTTATTATCTGATGTGTTATGCTATTTAATTTTAACAGAAGCATCTTTATAGTAATTTAGTCGTCCTCATATGGTACTTCAATAGCTAGGATTTTTGTTAATGCAAATTTTTCCATCTTCTTCTTGTTCCTCTCTAATAGCTGGAGATAGGAGATCAGTTTTGAGAATATCTCTTGATCTCCACTCTTGACACCAGTCCACTCCTAAGCATTGCTTGTTTATTGTAGCCTAAACGTGGGATATAACTTGTATATTTGTTTGTGTTTTATTTATGGAAGGCTGTTACTTAAAATCGTCAAAGCTATCCTCATTTTTTATGAAACCAACCGATGGATAGTATATAATTGAGCAACTAATATAGCAACTGTATTTCCTAATTTGTCTTAGTTTTAGTTGAGGCTAATTATCTCAATATCAGCATAGATTTACTACCAAGCAAAGTAGTTGGGTAAAAACCGTTAGGGGTATATTTTTCGGGTAAGCATTCTATCATCAGGTGAGATTACAGTCAAGACCTAACTGTCAATGAACATAAGGATATATCAAAATATCATTAAAAGTTAGTTAGCAGTAGTTAAAGCCCTTTTTTGTGGGTTTTTCAAGTCGTATTGTTTTTCAATACTCCAATCAATTATTATTAAGCTTTCCACATGTTAATAGTTTATGTTGTCAAAGTTTTAAATGCCGAATCAATAAGAATAAAACTTCTTCACTTGTATAACTTAGTTTTTTTACGCTAATGAACATGTCGATGTACCACAAAATGAATTACCGGAAACTCATGACTAAGTTAAAAAACAATAATTTTATTTATGATTATATTCTGTAATAAATGTAACCTAGATTACTTAAGGTCCAAAAACAACCATTTCTTTATAATAAAAACATTAGAAGTAATCAAAGCGTTACGACGTAGCAAAATGTCACGTAATAACTGCAGTTTTACGTGACAAGGGCACCTTTTCAGATAAAACTAGCTACAGTATATAAAAAAGTAAATTTTAGGTGAGTTATTTAATAATTACTCACTTTATTTATGCAAGGAATCATTAATCAGATTGATTTTATCATTAATATTTTACATTTGTCTGTAAATCAACGGGGAACAGGATATTCTGAACATCATAATATCTATTTACTTTAATCACTAGATGTTGTTAAGGTAATTAACTATTAGCTATGACTATTGCCGTTTAGTAAAGTTATGTAATGTGAAAAATACGAAACAATTTAACATCATATAAATTATTATATAACTTAAATATACAATTAACCATGATAACATTATATCGAACCTTAACATTAATACAGACAAAATAAAAGTAACTAAAATGCGCCATCAGAAGCAAATGGATGGGTGCCCATAAGGCTGGCAGCGTTACCTCTTTGGACAGCGATACTTATACGCTGTCCGAAGTACCACCCGGCCTGTGGNTTCACTCTCATAGTCCGATGTGACGGGAATCCGACACGACCGGAGAGAGATCAGGCGCAGGACCGACGGCTTAACGTGCTCTCCGAGGCACGGGGGTGGATCACACCGCCAACTTCCCAACTTCGGGCAAATATTGAGAAAATCTTAATAGAAAACACAATATTGATTTTAGAATTGGCCCGACCTTTGACTCGAACCCAGGACCTCATGTCTGTAGTCGAACATACTAACCACTAGACCAATGACCAATGAGCCGAGTAGTATATACAAAAAATTTGATCTGTCACAGATAGGGCCAATTACTTAAAAGAATTTTAGCTAATGTTATCAAAACATCAAAAGCGCAAAAAAAGACGAAATGATTGATTGAATTACGTCATCTAATTTTTTTTAAACAAAACACATCTATATTTGACTGTACTCCGAAATGTCATGAATAACAATTCAATGAGTACAATAACCGTCGATTATCAGATTGGCAATTTCGATAGCTTTTTTTACAGCGGAGGTAATATTAGTGTATTATGGTTTTTGTACTGGATATTAGGGTATTAAAAATATGTATTGTTATGTTTTTGTGACCCTTCGGGGCGTATAATAGTGATAAGTGACAAGCTCAAAGATTGACACCTTCACCTTGGGCACCGTTCTCACGGTCGTGACACTGTAGCAGTTTTTACGTAGTTTACTCATTGCAAAACTATAACTGAGCAACAAATTGTAGGTCTAAGTATATGACTGTCGAAAAGTGTTGAAAATTTTATAAAAATTTATATATATCACGTTATTTAACACCAAAACCTGACAGCAACGATTTAGTAAACGACTCAGATATCTTCGCTTGATTTTCGAGTTTTTAAAACCGGATAAAATCCAAGTTATTCTGGATAACTTTTCCTAAAATAGTAACTTAAATTCATCCATATAACATTATTTATTGCGTCCAGCTGTGTCAAGAATTAGCTGTATCAAACATAAAGGAGACAGACAAATAAAATAAGTTTTATTATATACCGTGTGTGCATGGAGGAGTGTTGGTGCCAACACTTGTGTAAATTAAAATAAATGCGGTAGAGATGAAAGTGTTGAGAAGTAAGAGTGGATTGAAACTGAGTGGTAAAGTAAGAAATAGTGTGATAAGAGAAAGCTTTGGTATAAAAGAAGATGTAGTGACTAAAATTGTGAAAGGTATACTTAGATGGTTTGGGCACGTAGAAAAACGAATGAAAGGACTGATAAAGGACTTATGAGTCAAGAGTGAATGGGAAATTTGAAAGGGGAAGACCAAGGCGAACGTTCCTGGACCATCTTCTTGTATAAAAGGTTTAATGAGAATGAAAGAAGCGAAGCAGATATGCAAGGATCGTGGTAAGTGGAAAGACGTGGTCTCTGCTGATGTGGTGATTTTTATTTAGATCTGATTTTGAGAAACTTTCGTAGCATTAATAAGCAATTTTTTGTTGGGCGTTTTAGCGAAAGCCCCTTAGCATTAAAGTTCTGCGATACATAAATAACTCCTAATTTAAAAGATTATTATATAATAGATTATTTTGATTTGATTTTGATTTGATATATTAAACATTTGTCTATACAATTGTATGTCTTTCTGATAGCCCACGTTGTTTTAGCCACGCGCTAATTGATGACCCTACAAAGCTGAACCCGACCTTGTTTAACATTTCAATATACTTTCTTGACTCTTATTGCAACAGCTGAAGCTCCAATTTGCAAGGAAAGGGTTCAGAAACCCCGTGTTTTGTGAAGCTAACACATTGCGTAATGAAAACTGTAACTTGGGCAATTTTAAAAGGTTTTAATCAAACACTCTTCCAAATAACTTTGGATTTTAAAGGTCTTTTAAAGAAAATTGATTTTTCTATATTAATCTCATGATATGTAGTTGTAGATTGTAGAATGTAGATCGTAACTTTTTGAAAACTCCATACAAAACCACCATAGTTAATGTCATAACGCCAAAAATAGATAGATAGATGTATACTTTATTGAACACCACAAAAATAGGACAAAAGATAAATACAATAAATTAGAATTTACTTAATTTAGTGTGCTATTGGGCGGTCTTATGGCTAAATAGTGATCTCTTCCAGACAACACTTGCGGTTAGAGAGACAGCCAGAGAAATGGGTGAGAAGGTAGGCGGTGTTACTAAAGAAATAGACATACATATAATATCTACATATACTCGTATATACGCGCACGTATAATAAATAAATACATACATATACATAAATATATATTTACAAATCGTTACTTCATGCCTGAAGATCGTAGTCCTGGTGAGATCCTAACTGCGAACGGGCCCACGCTTTCCACCTGCTTCTGTTGGGGTCCATCTTCGCTAGCCTAACGTCGTTTGCTCGGCTGTTCCCCATCGTATTGGTGAACGGCCTCGTGATCTTTTTCCATCTGTGATGTTTGCTATAATCGGCTTTTCCAAACTGCAGTCCTCACGCCTCCGTGTCCGTATTTGAAAAAAGCCTAACCTTGATTCCCTTTGTCTAGTAGATTTATCACTAGAGTGCTTTACTGGTTTAGTGGTCAGCATGTTCGGCTGCAGACATGAGGTCCTGGGATCGGGTTCTGGGTAAAGCGAATTCGAAGAACACGTCAAGCCATTGGTTCTGCATCTGATCTCTCTCCGGTTGTGTCGTCACATCCCACAATGAGACTGAAGGAATAAAGAGTGCACTTGTGTACTATGACAGCTTATCCGCAGTGGAGCTGCGTTATTTGCTCTAGAAACCCTCTTTCCAATTAATAAGGAGTCCTGTACCCAAACCTAAGACGTTAATGAGCTACTTACCTGGTTATATATTAATAACACGAGTCGTTAATTAAGAGCTGAATCTTTGATTAATATGATAATCATTACACAGGCTATTGTATCGGATAATTGGCATTGAAAATGGCAACCATTTTTTGCTCGTCTGTACTTTTGTTTGTAAACTTGAACTCGTTTTGTGTTATGAATGAATTAAGATTTTTGTTAAGTCACCGTGAGATTTTCTTAAGACAAAACCGATCAGATAACATAATTTAATGTATATAGCTGTTCGACCCGGTTTTGCACTTGTAGTGTACGTACATGTTTTGTCTGTCGTAAGTATTTTAATGTAATTCATTATACAGATATTATAGACATAAAAACGAACTAAAACATTCATTTATACATACATACATACATAGCATCACGCCTCATTCCCATAGGGGTAGGCAGAAACAAAAACCTTCCACTTGCCACGATCCTTGCATATCTCCTTCGCTTCTTTCATTCTCATTTAACCTCTCATACAAGTTTGTCGGTTTAGAGTACTCTTGATCTGACCCTTATTCAAAATGTCCTGCATTTGGTCCATGTTCGCCTTGGTCTTCCCCTTCGAACTTTCGCATTCACTCTTGACTCATAAATACTTTTTGTCAGTCTCCTTTCATTCATTCTCTCTACATGCCCAAACCATCTAAGCATACCTTTCTCAATTTTAGTCACTACGTCTTCTTTTATACCACAACGTTCTCTTATCACACTATTTCTCACTCTGTCACTCAGTTTTAATCCACTCATGCTTCTCAACGCTCTCATCTCTACCGCATTTATTTTACTTTTGTGATTCTTCTGCCATACCCAACTTTCACTACCATACATAAGTGTTGGCACCAACACTCCAGCATGC
>JACTOM010000667.1:2736126-2806281 GCA_015832385.1 Elymnias hypermnestra
ACACCAGACTGCTCAGAAATTTTAGGCATATATAAAATCGAAATATTTAATAAATGGTCACAGTATTTTAAAGAACTTTCGACGATAAAGGGAATATGGTACAACACTATACAGAATCAACCTCTTCGTATACCTTGGTTTCTCAATTTGAAATTAAAGCGGGAAATGATTGTGTTGGCCCACAGGTTTCGATCCGGACATACTCCGTTGAATTACTTCAAATGTTTAATGAAGAAATCTAATACTCCACTATGTCCAATTTGTGGCATAGCAGAAGATACATACCATATTTTGACGGAGTGTGCCCGGAGCGAGATAATGAGGACAGAACTAAAAAATAGATTTGGTCTTAATATGAGGGATGTTGGTACCTTTCAAAGTATTTTGTCAGCACCGACATCCGCTCAGGCAAATTTATTGTTTAAAATAATTCTAAAAATTTTGAAAGTCTAAAGTGTTTTGTTAAAAGAGAGATTTTGTTAGGGTACGATGGGTCTGACATAGTCTCATAAGAGACTCAAAGACCTTTAAAATAAATAAGAATAAATAAAAAAAAAAATTTAAATTATTACTCATTATTACAGATTTTACCGATGCCTCAGCATATTGGATGTTCCCGTATGAATCTTTAAGCTTGAGACAAGAAGTTGATGAAGTTTGGGAACAGGTAAGATGCTTTTTAAAAAATTCAATTGAATTATTTACTTGACTTACATGCCAAACATTTACAGTAATCATAGGCTGTTTATATTTAAATTATTGATATTAGGTTTTAAGCCAATAAAAACGTTGGTTGTTTGTAAAGTTGAAAACTGATAATTTTATATATCAAGATATAAATTCATATTTACGATGACAAATTAAAAATGCATGAGTACAAAGTAAACATGTCAGAAGTGAAACTTCTTTGGCAAACTAAATTTAAAGTCCTGTTTAAATCTATACAAATGTAAAACTTTAGATTTCCGAGACGAGAAAAGAAAGAAATTAAATGTATTTAATTGTCATTAAAATATTAAAAAAATCGAAAATTAATTAAATCTCAAATGACGAATTGTGAATAAAAATGTCATATGTTTTTAACAATATTAGGATATAAAAAAGGTTAGTAGCAGCCCAATAACGTCCCACTGCTGACTCATATGAGAGAGGGTTTTGAGAGCATAGACTCATCACCTTTATTCCTTCACTCTCATAGTCCGATGTGATGAGAAACCGACACGATCGGAGAGAGATCAGGCGCAGGACCGACAGCTTAACGTGCTCTCCGAGGCACGCGGATGGATCACACCGCCAACTTCGGGCAAATATTAAGAAAATCTTAATAGAAAACTCAATATTCATTATTGAATTGGTCTGACCCGGAACTCGAAACCAGGACCTCATGTCTGTAGCCGAACATGCTAACCACTAGACCAATGAGGCAGATATTAGGACATACGCACTTTTAATTTTTTCATTTGTTTTGACATTTGACATTGACAACCAACAATTTCTGATCGCAACTATAACATGGCGGACTTTGGCGGTAATCTGGGCGTAAATGTCACGATGTTTTGATTACGAACCATTTTTGTTCTGGTTAAGTTTTGACCACATTTCTTACTAAAGTTAATTATTTTGCGTGTATCGTTCAGTTTTTTTATTTATTGATTCTGAGGCGGTACAGAGCCAACTTATAATATATGTCTGAGTGTAATAGTCTATGGAACGCTGGCGCCATCTGTCTATGGGCGTGGGGCAGAATCAATTGTAACAATACGACGCGCGTCTCATCAGTTCTCGAGTGACGGTCCGCCAGAGCAGTCGACTGTTCAAACTGTCGCGTTCCTATCTATAGTTAATGTTTTTTGTGTAAATTGTTAGCAAGAACATTAAATGATTGGGCATTTTAATCTGAGTTAATTAATAAAGTGTTTTATTGCACCAACACTACCCACCAAAGCCCACAGTATAGAGATGGAATTATGGATGCCACTAATGACGATCTCTGCGGAGATACCTACGCCTCTGTGCTTTTATGCTTTCTTCTGTATTATTCTCCGACATATATTTAATTTTCACTTACTTTTCAGGTGAAACCTTTGTACGACCTTTTACACGCTTATGTCCGTCGTCGTCTTCGAGAAGCATATGGGCCTGAGCGTATATCACGGTCAGCACCACTACCTGCCCACATTCTGGGCGACATGTGGGGCCAGAGCTGGGCCGGCATAGTGCCCTTCACACTGCCGTATCCGGGGAAGAAACTCGTTGATGTTACACCGGATATGGTGCAACAGGTAAATAAGGAAACTTATTAAAAAAACATTGACACTTTAACTGCCTTGCTGGTGTAATTAGCGAATCCTCGCTTTGCTAGCAGGGAAAATTGTATCTTCTTTGTAACTTGTATTTTCTTCGAAAATTGTAACTTACAATTTTATGGGGTGTCAAAAAAATTAGTAATTATTTCCGACACTCAGTCGGCAATAATTACTAATTTTTTTTTTCTCGAAATAAATAATTATTTGTAATGTATTTATAGTGCAAAAAATGCAAATTTTGTCGTAATAACGTGTTAAAAATCGATTGTTACTTGCTGCATGTACTGTATAAGTATGACTCATTGTTAAGTACTGCGCGTAAGAAGCGATAGAGAGGCGCGGTTGACCTAAATCCATTGTTTATTATAACAACAATGTGTTCTTATGACGTTAAAACATAGAATTATCTATTTTTTACATGGTAGGGATACACGCCATTAACAATCTTCCAATTGGCCGAGGAGTTCTTCGTGTCCATGAACATGTCGGCGATGCCTCCAGACTTCTGGGCCCTGAGTCTGTTCCAGCAGCCCACTGACCGGCACATCCACTGCCAGCCATCCGCCTGGGACTTTTGCAACGGCCACGACTATCGGTAAATTAACTTTCTCTATCTATTATTTTATATAAAAATCTCTTAACATGTTGTTTTTGGTCGCAGCCTTTTGGATATATCAATTTTTTTTTGTGTATTTGCCATATATGAAAATGGTTCTTTCACTTCTAATGTAGGGTAATATTTGAAAATAAGTTATAAAAAAATATGTATGGATTCGTCGTCGTCGCTTCAACCGATGGACGTTTACTGCTGGACATAGGTCTCACGAAATGATGCCCACAAGACCCGATCTTGTGCCGCCTGCCTCCAGCGGCTACCGGCGATCCTCCTTATATCGTCGGTCCACCTTGTGGGGGGTCTTCCTACACTCCGTCGTCCAGTGCGGGGTCGCCATTCCAGCACTTTCCGACCCCAACGTCTATCGGTTCGTCGGACTATGTGCCCCGCCCATTGCCACTTCAGGTTCGCGATTTGTAGGGCTTAATGTATGGATTAAGATGAATGAATTACTCATCAAATGTTGGTAAATATTATGAATGAAGCTTTGAAAGAGAAAGGAATGAAAGTGATTCACTTTAAGCTAATTTATAAGCTTTTTGGCAGATTTAAAAGAAAGTGTGTATGGGTTAGGAATGAATGAATTACTCATCAAATGTTTACTCTACGCCGATGATCAAGTAATACTTCCGTCATCCGCTAATGAGCTACAGGAATGAATGAAGCTTTGAAAGGGAAAGGAATGAAAGTGAATGTAAACAAAACGAAAGTCTTGCTTTTTGAAAGAGATGAATCTATGATGAATGGCAATATGTTGATAGATGGGGGACAAGTGGAAGAAGAAAGAATTTGTATACTTGGGATCAAAATTTACAAAAGATTGAACATGTGAAAGTGATATTGAAAAGAGAGTGAATGCAGGGAATATGGTAAATGGTGCTCTGCACGCCTTTATAAATAGCCAGATGGTACCTCAAAGGGCCAGTGGTGACACTGTATCAGTTTTTATGTAGTTTACTCGTTGCAAAACTATAACTGACCAAAAATTGTAGGTCTAAGTATAAGACGATCGAAAAGTGGTGAAAATTTAATTGAATTTTTATATATTACATTTTTTGACACCAAAAACCAACAGCAACTATTTACAAAACGACTCAGATATCTTCGCTTGATTTTCATATTTTCAAAACTGGATAAAATCCACGTGGTTTTGGTTGCCTTTTTCTAAAATAGTAACTAAAGTTAATCCATATAACATCACTTATTCGCCAGTGAAAGTCCAGTCAAAATATGTCCAGCTGTTTCAGGAGTTAGGTATATCAAACGTAATGGATAGATACATATAAAATAAGTTTTATGATATACCGTTTGTGCATGGAGGAGTTTTGGTGCCAACGCGCACTGTTAGTAACGGTCACTTTTTAACTGTTATTGTTTTTTCTGTTGTCTGGTATTATATCTAGGCATATTTTGTTACGACAATTACCGAGAAGCGAAATAGATACTATATAATATGACTCAAAAAGAAAGCGAAGCTTAATGCATTCTTATTAGGGATCCCTAGTTTTTTGAAGAAGCCATACAGCTATTATCGGTCCAGTAGTTTTTGTGGGAAAACATTACGAATATACATACAAAAACAAATGTTTCCTGCTCATAATATAATGTATAAAAGTAATTTATTTATAAGAAAAGAATATTTTAGGAGATATTAATTCATGTGTATCGTTCCAACAGCATCAAGATGTGCACCCATCCAGACATGAAAGACCTAATCACCGCTCACCACGAGATGGCTCATATAGAATATTTCCTGGCTTACAAAAACCAGCCAAAAGTGTTCAGAGATGGAGCCAATCCAGGTTTGTAGCAACATAAAGCTTAATTTTATCATAGGAGTTATTGCTTTTTTATAAGGAATACTTGTAAATCTGCTTCATTGATCTAGTGGTTAGCATATTAAGCCTTAGATTATCTGGCCACGTTTTATTGGCGCCAGTAATTTATTTTTCAACCGTTGCTTGCCCCGCCTCGCACGGACGTCTATTGTTCCGCGGGTCGTTATATTGTATGTTATAATTTATATGTTTTTAAGACTCTGGTGTCGCGTCATGTTGCGCTAGACATTGAGATAGTGAAAAAAGTACGTTTTGTATACGCTCATATCTTGAAAATTAAAACTTACCTCAAGGGTTTTCATTGTAATTCAAATCATTTATATAATCAAAAACACAAATAATCACTAATAAATACTCACAGTTTATAAAATACCACTAAAAACTTGATGACCTTCGACGCACTCACGCACCGTTAGTAACGGTCACTTTGTAACTAATTTATTTTTGTTTATTCTATTGTCTGGTGTTATCTTTACGCATATTTTGTTACTACAATCTAAGGGTTATTCGGTGACAAACATAGGGTTCTGAGTTAGAGTTTCAAGTCAGGCGAAGTCTTAAGTTTATATTAACTTTTCTATATAAGATTTTCTAAATATTGATCTGGAGTTGTGTAGTAGTCGGAGTGCTCCGCCCCCGTGTCTCGGAGAGCACGTTAAACCATCGGTCTTGCACCTGATCTCTCTCTTGTCATATCGGACTACGAGAGTGAAGGAATAGAGAGTGCACTTGTGTACTATGCCTTCCAACCCGAACTGGAGCCTAATAACCTTCTTTCTTATGAGTTATGTGCCCAGTAGTGGGACGTTAATGGGCTGTTACTGATTTTTTTACTTATATAGCAAGCCCGACTATGTTGTAATTCAAGGTGTTAAAATCAAAATATTCTTTATTCATGTAAGCTCGAGAAGCACTTTTGAATCGTCAGTAGTCTGTATGTTGGTAATAAGTCTACCACCGGTTCGTAAAGTTGATTTCGCTGAGAAGGAACCGGCAAGAAACTCAGCGGTTACTCTTTTAAATATAGTTTTTGTATGTTACAATGTGTTTAGCTTTCGTGTGCAACTGGTATCAAATCCAGATATCTTTGTAATAGAACGTTTTTTTACATGTATTCAAAATTATGTAGAGACAAACTTAGAAGTGATTCGGGTATCTTATTAAAAATGCGTTTGCTCGATCCGACAAATGATTTCTAAACCTTCTTTTCTCTTAAATATGGAATTACAAGTTTGCTTTTATTTCTTGTATTAAAATTGTATGTTTCGCTCCTTTTGCTGTATAAATGAATAATCAAAAGTTTCTGTCGGTCATCACTACCAGGGAATTACAACCACTCATTTCTTGTAAAAGGATCACAATTTTTTTTTAAACTATTATGTATTTCAACCATATTTATCGTTACTCTCATTTTAATAGCTCTAAACAATTGGACATAGGTTTCGCTAGTACTCGTTAGTACCCCTCTTCTCCAATAGATCTTATTACTTATATTTACTAATCGTAACATCGTATTGCGCTTTCGTAGATTTAGAAAAGGCCTATGATCGAGTGGTGAGGAATAACCTGTGGTCAACGTTATCTACGTATTGGGTGAGCGGTTGTCTGATCCAACCATTGAAGTCTCTCTATGAGGGTTCTAGTGCCTGTGTCAGAATAAACGGGGTGTACACAAAGTGGTTTCCTGTCGAAAGAGGTGTTCGACTGGGATGTGTTGCGTCACCATGGCTGTTCAACCTTTTCATGGATAAATGTTTGACAGATTTAAAAGAAAGTATGTATGGGTTAAGAATGAATGAATTACTCATCAAATGTTTACTCTACGCTGATGATCAAGTAATACTTGCGTCATCCGCTAACGAGCTACAGGAGATGCTAAATATTATGAATGAAGCTTTGAAAGGGAAAGGAATGAAAGTGATTGTATACGAAATTTATGCTTTTTGAAAGAGGTGATGACTGACAATATTTTGATAGATGGGGAACAAATGAAAGAGGTGAAATAATTTGTGTACTTGGTATGTAAATTTACAAAAGATGGAACATGTGAAAGTGATATTGAAAGGAGAGTGAATGCACACCTTTATGAATAGCCAGATGGTGTCTCAAAGGGCCAGACTGGCTGTGCATGCAGGAGTGTTGGTGCCAACACTTATTTATGGTAGTGAGAGTTGGGTATGGCAGAAGAATAACATAAGTAAAATAAATGCGGTAGAGATGAGAAACATAAGTGGATTAAAACTGAGTGACAGAGTAAGGACTAGTGTGATAAGAGAAGGATGTGGTTTAAAAGAAGATGTAGTGACTAAAATTGAGAAAGGTATGCTTAGATGGTTTGGGCATGTAGAGAGAATGAGTGAAAGGAGACTGACAAAAAGGATTTATGAGTCAAGAGTGAATGCGAAAGTTGGAAGTGGAAGACCAAGGCGAACGTTCCTGGACTAAATCCAAGACATTTTAAATAACGGCCAGGTCAAGAGTACTTTAAACCGACGAACGTGAATGAAAGGTTTAATGAGATTGAAAGAAGCGAAGGAGATATGCAAGGATCATGGCAAGTGGAAGGATGTTGTCTCTGCCTACCCCTATGGGAATGAGGCGTGATGCTATGTATGTATGTAACATCTTTAAACTAATCTTAAATTATGTAAAATGTATATTAACAACCTTCGATAATGTACGTGTAAATTTATGTAGCCTATTAACAACAATCATAATGTTTTTGCAACAAGAGTACGTAAATCTCAAACAGTGACGATTTCCAAATAATATGTATAATAAATACAGTAAAAAAATATATCCATGAATACTAACTATTTATTTATGACATCAACAGATAATTTAAAGCTCATAACATAACATAATAGTTGAAGTAGCATAACATTACGAATTAGATTATACTCGTGGCAGTTATAAGTTCATATAATTATTTAATAAAATATAATTCATTTCTACTGCAAGTTATAATTATTACAAAGAAATCAATTTTTTCATCATGTAAATTAGAAAAACTGAGAAAAATGATGTATTGGTGCTAGAGTAGATACTGTTACTGGAGTTGCAGAGGTCAGTGTCACAGGTACAATAAGTGACGAATAAATCTCCATTTCCAGTCTGTCTTCTGCAAGCGTGTTCGCCTTTTTCTTCTTCTATATATCCACATTGACGGACTATTCGCACTTTGCCGTAGACTAAAACAATAGATTATCATTCACACATTTCATTCACAGTTTACATTGTTATATTTATCAGGTGTTAAAGTATACATATGAATAATTTATTTCCTTGAATTTAATTCTTCAGATATTTCATAGGGTGTACTTTGTCATTAAAAAGATACCTGATCTTATTTTACAGTATTCATATCATTATAAAACCAATTACGTGACCAATTGAGATTCTTATTCCTTCGCTTGTCCGAAAAAAAAACATGTGTTTTTTTCAAGTGACAAAAATGTCTCCCAAAAAAGAAAAAATAATAAGTAATCTCCCCTCCCCTAATGGACGTTTTTTTACGACGATTGCACTGCGGGTCGCTCCGTCCCTAAAGTAACTTTTATGTACAAGGATATAAATGTACACGAAAGACTACCAAATGTTTTGATTTTTATGTTTTCTAAAATTATATTACGCACACACACACACACATAAATATAAGCACACACAATCATGTATATTGTATTTATATCTTATATTATGGATTAATTTTATGTTTAGTTTTCATTTTGTATGATATAATTAGGTTAAGCGTATATTATATAATAAAATTGGGAAGACACTGACCCTTAAGACAAGGGCTTACCTAGTTTAGGGTATTCTAATTATGTACCTTTCTTTTTTATGCCCAAATAAATAAAGTTGTTATTATTATTATTATATTAAGACTGGTGTAGCGTTATGTTGAGTTAAACTTTGAGATAGTGAAAAAAGTCCATCTTGTATTTATCTTAAAAATTAAAACTTATCTCAAGGCTTTTCATTATTATTTACATCTTTTAGTCAAAAACACAAATAATCACTAATATACAAAATCATAGTTTATAAAATACCACAAAACTTTACAACCTTCGACGCGACACTCATCGTTAGTAAAGGTCCCTTTGTAACTGATTTATCTGTTGTTTTCCTATGGACTCTTATTATGCTTACGCATTTTTTGGTACGAATTACCAAAAAGCGAAATAGATAATACACATTATGACTCAAAAAAAAGATATGCTTCCGATTGATTATCCGAGTTGAAACAGAACTATCGTATCATGTCAACATGAAGTTGCCAATGGCAATCTACTGCAAAAAGACATGTCAAGCAGTAGTTAACACGGGCATTCTACTTGTTGCAAAAGAAAGCCGCCAGAATGTCAACCAGTAGTTGACACGGATAATATAAGGTTTATATTATATAGAAAGAAGCCAATAAAATTACATAATATACGGATAAAGTTAACGTAAGTTATCTTTATATGTCTGCATATGAGACACCTATATTAACATAGTTCTCAAGGATGAACACTTGGATAGGACAATAGTGCTAACGACATCTTTGATGTTGGGACGGAACAAAAATCGAACCTGATTTAAAGAAAAAACAAAATTTAAAACATATTTTAGCAATATGTACGCTCCATCGTGGTAGTACAGCTAAATGAAACGATAGTTTCATAAAAATTACATTAATAAAAAAATTCAATAAAGAAGCATCATCAGCTGACGCTCGGGTCAACGAACGCGGCTGGCAGCGGTGTATGTGTAAAAGAAACGACTAAATTGAGCGAACACGCACTCTTCGAACAGTGCGTGTTGCCAGTGATGACCTACGGTTCTGAGACATGGTCGCTGACTATGGGCCTCATGCGGAAGCTCAGAGTCACTCAGCGTGCGATGGAGAGGGCTATGCTCGGAGTTTCTCTACGTGATCGAATCAGAAATGAAGAGATCCGTAGTAGAACCAGAGTCACCGACATAGTCCTGCGAATCGCGAACCTGAAGTGGCAATGGGCGGGGCACATAGTCCGAAGGACCGATGGACGTTGGGGGCCAAAGGTGCTGGAGTGGCGACCCCGCACCGGACGGCGCAGTGTAGGGAGACCCCCCACAAGGTGGACCGACGACATAAAGAGGGTCGCCGGTAGCCGCTGGAGCCAGGCGGCGCAAGATCGGGCCTTGTGGGCATCATTACGTGAGACCTATGTCCAGCAGTGGACGTCCATCGGTTGAAGCGACGAAATTGAGCGAAAGTGCGTTGACCAGTGCGTTCAAAGGCGCGGCGCGATGGTTTTTCGCACTTTCCAGGATCGATTTTTCCGTCCCATGACCAAAGTCATTAGTACTATCGTCTGCTTTCGGAAACGATCCCCTAACACCTTGTATATTGCCGATGTAACATTAACTCTTAACCGTACCTTATTAGGGTCAAACCTGAGTCTTTGCTAGCGAAACCAGCGCGGCCTTCAATAACTTCTAAAGTAAACACTTACATCCCTTTTTAGTCTTTGGTAAAAAGCTTAGATGGTTTGGGCACTTAGAGAGAATGAACGAAAGGAGATTGACAAAAAGGATTTATGAGTCAAAATGAACAGGAAAGTTGGAAGGGGAAGTCCAAGGCGAACGTTCCTGAACTAAACCCAGGAGATTTGAAATAAAAGCATTGATCATGCCCTTATTTAAAGTTATTCGAATATAAGTTAGCTTGTTCTTTTTAAAAGCAACGTAGCCTTTTTTTAAGATTTCTGTCGATAAACGTTTTATATTATAAAAATATGGTTAAAGGGCATTTCGTTTCTGTAATTGTGGTAAACAAGAAGATGAAGTGAGTAAAATTGAGAAAGGTATGCTTTGATGGTTTGGGCACGTAGTAGTCAAGAGTGAATGGGAAAGTTGGAAGAGGAAGATCAAGGGGAACCTACCTGGGCCAAACCCAGGACATTTTAAATAAGAGCCAGGTCAAAAGTACTCTAAACTGACGCACTTGCATGAAAGGATTAATGAGAATGAAAGAAGCGAAGGAGATATGCAAGGACCGTGGCAAGTGGAAGGATCTGATCTCTGTCTAACCCTATGGGAATGAGGCGTAATACTATGTATATGTATGTACATTAAAAGCTGTAGTAAGCGACTCACTCTCCATTTTAATGATACGGCAGAATGTGGGTTCAAGTGGGTCCAAATGCTCCGGTGGGTCTCTCAACGAACAGTTGACTATACCGAGACTGAAGGAGTCGAATTCTTCCCCGCATCTTGGATCGTAGGCACTGTTGCAGTCGTAGCAGAAGATTGAGGTGGCTGTGGAGATCAAACATATATTATAATTGATACTATGACATTTTTCATAAATATATCGTTACAAATTTTGGTTTTGAATCAGTTGTGGAAGTCCAAGGATGTTCGTCTCGTCAATTAGAAATCAAATAAAATTTAAAAGTATACTTTTGTTTTATCTGGAAGTTTTTGATGAATTTGATTACGAATTCTTTTTCTTTCGGTTAGTTTTTTTAGTGAGTGTTGAATTGCTGTCACGTCGGACTACAAGAGTGAGGGAATGGAGAGTGCATTTGTGTACTATGCCTGCCAACCCGCAGTGGAACAGCGTGTTGGTCTATGCTCTAAAAACTCTCTCTTATATGAGACAGCAGTGGGACGTTAAGGTGTTGCTACTTCCTTATCTCTAAATAACTTAACTTGCGTTTCATCCGATATCCCTCAGTGCCTGAAGACGAAGCTCTTCGAACAGTGCGTGTTGCCAGTGATGACCTACGGCTCCGAAACGTGGTCGCTGACTATGGGCCTCATTCGAAAGCCCAGAGTCACTCAGCGTGCGATGGAGAGGGCTATGCTCGGAGTTTCTCTACGCGATCAAATCAGAAATGAGGAGATCCGTAGCAGAACCATAGTCACCGATATAGCCTACGCATCGTGAACCTGAAGTGGCAATGGGCGGGGCACATAGTTCGTCGGACCGATGGACGTTGGGGCCCGAAGGTGCTGGAGTGGCGACCCAGCACCGGGTGGCGCAGTGTAGGGAAACCCCCACAAGGTGGACCGATGACATAAAGAGGTTGGTAGCCGCTGGAGCCAGGCGGCGCAAGATCGGGCCTTGTGGATGTCATTACGTGAGACATATGTTCAGCAGTGGACGTCCATCAGTTGAAGCGACGACGAAATAACTTAATGACTGTTTTTAAGGAATTGCTTTATCAGTGGGTTTCCCCGATATATTTGAGTGTTCAGATCTAATATGCTTTCAAAATTGGGAATAGATGAATTAGGAAACCGTCACGTTATAATGGAAACCTTACATTCACTTCGCCAGCACAGTATTGGATTAGTAATGTTGAACTTGGCTTGAATTTGCTACCGCTTCGGAAGGACGTGCGTAATTCAATATGGTAGCAGCCTTTCGTATTTAAAAGATATAATGCCTTAATAAGTTATATATTATATCAACGGATTTTAATGCAGTTTCCAGTCGAAAAATTTATTTCTAATATGATGTAGTAACAGACGTTTTTTGATGCGTTTAAATTAAACGCTGACTAAACTTTACGAGATAGATCAAAATAATGTCCTACAGAATTGTATATCTAAAAAAGATCTATTAAAAATTCTGTAAGAGTATATATTTATCTCTAAAGGATAACCCACTGTAACCATTTTTATCTTTTATCACATAAACAAAATGACTTGTTTTTACCATGCTTTTTTATACATTAAAGTATTACTCATTATCAAATTAAACTGACTACATACATTGTATATTTCATGTAGATCAAAACTGCCTTTGACATCATTTCATTAAAATTAATAGCTTAGAAGATATCAGAGATTTAGTAGACGGAGACACAGCACACAGCTGTCTGATTACGTTCGAATACAGTCACCAGTGAGAGACTCGTTTGACAAATTTTATCGCACGTTATTTTTTGCGATAACTTCTAAGATAATCGGTTAAAGTGTATGATGAAATGCTTGAGATAATTAACCTATTTCAGTTATAAAAATTGATGCTGTATCAGTCTGAATGCCTTTCCAATAACTATAAACTATACGATGATTTTTTTAAAGATAAAAGTGGATATACTGAGTTATCTATAAAAGATGGATTAAGGATATTATAGACTTTTTTGTAGACCTTTAAAAAAGGATTAATGTCACCATAAAATAATGATTTTATTATATTTTTAATAGATAAGGCAGCGTTTTAAATTAAACCTTCCAGGCAGCTTAGTTTTTTCCGCCACTTGCAACAATTACCGTTATCTATCAACCAATTTGTACAAAACCTTGTCAAATTATATAGCCAAACCTTGCTCAAGTACCACTTATTTATTGCTGAAAACTTTATTAAAATCCATTCAGTAGTATTTGAGTATACAGCCAACAAACAGCTTGACGCAGAAATGGACACTTAGTTATATAAAAACTCTGTACGCTTGTAATTGACTGAAGTTCTAAACGGCTTGACCGATTTTGATGACATTTTTCTTGTGTATTTGATAGATAATTGATTTCCCTATATTTCCATGTGATCGCAAAATACGCGGGGTCCACCATTGGGTTATATTTATCGATGTTTCGACTCAATGATTCTTTAGTACTCTTACAGTCGACTTATTACCTGTTATAAGCGTAGATATGCTTTTGAGTATATAAATCTGCGAGTTGGAAAAGATTTTCTATGAAATTTACTTACCGTATTTAAAACACAATATTGAACACAACAGTATTCCAAATAAACTTAATGTAGATGTCATTTTACTATCACCAACAACACTGCAAAGTATGTCTCTTACTAAATTACCTTGATGCGATATAGGTTATAATTTAATTATGGAGTCTTGTTGTCCACTCGAAGCTATGACATCTATAATATATAGTGGTGGTATCAAAGAAGATGTAGTGACTAAAATTGAGAAAGGTATGCTTAGATGGTTTGGGCATGTAGACAGAATGAATAAAAGGAGACTGACAAAAAGGATTTATGAGTCAAGAGTGAATGCGAAAGTTGGAAGGAGAATACCAAGGCGAACGTTCCTGGACCAAACCCAGGACATTTTAAATAAGAACCACGTCAAGAGTACTCTAAACCGACGAACTTGTATGAAAGGTTTAATGAGAATGAAAGAAGCGAAGGAGATATGCAAAGATCGTGGCAAGTGGAAGGACGTGGTCTCTGCTTACCCCTATGGGAATGAGGCGTGATTAAAATCGTGTATTTCACTTTTAGATAGATGTATATGTGTTTGTTAGTCTTGATAACATTATATAAGTTTTGAAAACGTATCTTTATTATATTCCCAGAAGATATTTTAGAGATTTCACTTAGTAAATTTAACTCATTTTAAAATTAAGCTAATTTAAAAAATTTAAATATAGTTTGAGTGATTACGTGGATGGTAAGAGATCTTGGGAATTAGTGAATTGCTGTAAACTAAACCAAAATAAATTGAAATTATATTTTAGTATGCTGTTCTTCTCAGTATCCTCGAAACTTTTACTTTCAAAATTTTATTTTATTCGGGAAACAAAAAGTTATTTAATACATAATTATAAACTAAATAGACATTACACGAGCCTATAAGGTTTTTTAAAATCTTATTTGAAAGAGCTTATTCGCTTGCGATTCTGTCGCTCTGTTAAGTACTCATAATTTCACAATGATTATGTTTCTCTTAGACGTACTCCACATTCATAAAAGTGTATCAATGTTCTAAATTCCCTTGACAATGGATCCTGCAGCAGTATATTAAGTCCACCAACCCATTGAATATCGCTGTATTCGCTGACGAAGGTATGTCGCCCGGGGCACATTCCATTAGAATATGGTACAAATCCTCCACAACGCCACATATTGCGCAGTTGGGAGAAGATGTTTTGCCCATTAGGAAGGCAAACTTATTCAATGGAACATGTCTGGAACGAAGACGTAAGACTGTAACGGATTCAGCGCGATTCAAGTGGGTGTTTTGTATCCCGGGTGTTGGTGTTAGCTCATTTTGTATGGTCTTATACCAGATGCCCTTTTCTAATGATCTTTTAACAAAATATTCTCTCCACAAATCGTAACATTTTCTTTTTACCAAATATAGACAATCGGTGAAATATGGTATCAGGGTGACATCAACTGCTTTATCACCTAGAATAGCTATAATTTGTATCTTAAATGAAGGTTAATTGCGGTTATTAAAATCTCTGTTACTGAAGATGTTCTTTAATCGTTAACTGTTAACTGATTTGGTAAAATTTTCGATGTGCTCCATTAAATTAAAAAAAAGTTTGAGGAGCGTGCTTACAAATTATCATTAAAATATTGAAAGTATCGAAAATTATAACAAATAATTTATTGAAATCTCAAATTATAAATTGTTAATAAAAACGCCACGTGTGACATAATTATTATTAAATATTTTTATTTTATGTTTTATGAAAAATAGTATATTCAATTTCTAAATGACAAATGGCAAATTAAAATTCCACATGTTATTTGTAAATATTAAAATCATCTAACCTTGAAATTAATTAGCATAAAAAATGCTGCACGTCTGTTATGTGGCAGTTAAACAAACTTGTCCTTTTTGTTAAAAACTATTTATTCACTTAACTTTATAATTTAAAATAAAACTAAACAATAACTTAATTGCGATTTAAAAGAAACAGAGTAACGAGAAACAGAGTAACAATATTAGAACAAAGAGTGTTGGATATAGAATGTGTGTGTAATTGGGAATGAGGGAGTATTTATATAGGACGATGTGGTAGGGATGAGACGTGGAGGGTGTGAGAGGGTTGTTAACTAGCTTGTTTAATGTAACGAACCTTATCTACTAATTGATGTTTACAATGATAATGAGTGAATGCTAGTGAGAATATGGAATGAAAATACTGAATGTTACTAAGCTAGGTGTTTTATATGTATAGATATGAGTATTATATAACACGTCTTCGTGATGATAATCAAGCGTTTCGTCCATAAAAATTTTACCCTCATGCGTCTAATGAAGTTACACTTCAATAATACTAGAATTATTAGTGTCAAAGTAGTCATAAACAACTTGTTAATAAATATTAATTAAATAAATTTAAAAATTAATATTTACAGCTGTTTCAACGCTTTATATAGCAACGCTTCGAGTGTTCTAAAATCCTACGTTAAATACTTGTATCTAAGCCTGCATATTCGATTATAATGGCTTGAATATTTATAAATTGTAATATATTCTAATTACATTAAATAATTGTAAACCTTTTATATCAATATGTTCAGAGAAAGCGTTAATTGTTGAGTTCTTCTACGATCCATTAAGTATAAAGAGTCAACTTGCATTTTAGATATTTCGACATTATAGTAAGTTGATTATATCACGCCATTTATCAACTTAGATCTTCTTTTTTTATTAATCATATAGCTATTAAAATATAAAGCCTAAAAGCTCATAATTCATATAAAAGGTACTAATAAACAGCCTTAGAAAATTACGATTTTATACTTAATTGTTGACACGTAGGGGACGACTTTATGTGACAGCGGGAGTGGGGGGGGGTGTTTTGTTTATTCTATAACATATTATAACAAGATCAATCACCTATTTGATTAGAATGTAACTTACCCACAACCCTACGGCCTGATATCTTCTTGTCATTTTCTTATCCCATTAGGTGGAGTCGAGATAGCATGTTTTCTTTCGCCACTTCACTCTATCCGCTGTCATTTCTACATTCACCCACCTTACACACATATCCTTTTTCGCACAGTTCATCCACGCTTTTTTGGTTGCCCTCTCCCTGCCGCTTACCATCATATTTAGGTTCTCCCTTACTAGTCTTCCACTCCTTAACTTCTCGGTCAGTGATGCTACTTTCATACTTCCTCTAATATACTAATCCTACTCGTTATCTAATTTTGTCAGTGCCACACATCTATCTCAACATTCGCATCTCTGCTGCATGCGATTTCCTTTCATTCTCTCCTTTGATAATCCAGCACTCTGATTCAAACAGGATGACAGGTCTTACGATCGTCTTATAAATTTTGTCTTTTAGCTTAAGCTCTCCACTTCATCCTACCCGCATTTATTCTGCTAGTAACATCTCGGTCAATGCCGCCTTCGTTTTGGAAGATATAACTGAATAACTGAATGGACCCCCGAGATCAAAGAACACCTGTTCTTCTTGAAATAGTTGTGTTTTTTTTATATAAGTATGTTTGTAACGTTTTTACACAAAAACTACTGGACCGATTTCAAAATTTTTTTCTCCATTTAAAAGCTGCATTTTCACTGAGCGACATAAGTTATATTACTTTCTCAAAATAAATAGTTATCCAAAATAAAAAAGCATGAATGTAACCTAAGGCGTGAAACAAAACATCTGTCATCAGTTAAAAAAGGTTTTACAGTAATGTAGAATGTATTAATATCAACAAATAGTACGCGATGTTATATTTTCAACTACTATAGTTAAAGCACTATAACTACATTTTTGCATTTTAAGAGTTAATGAAAGTGACGAAAATAATCAAACCATATTATTCATACCTCTGTATTCATTCTCATCCTATTCAAATATATTTTATTAAAGGCCGTTTCTTACTTGTAAAATATTTTTTTAATTGTTAAAATTGGACATTTCCTTCAAAACATATAACGAATCTAAAAATGACTTAATAGAGTCATACGATACCATCCAAGTTCTATTTATAAAGAGAGACAATTTAAATTCATCATTATATAGCATCACGCCTCATTCCCATAGGGGTAGGCAGAGACGACGTCCTTCCACTTGCAACGATCCTTGCACATCTCCTTCGCTTCTTTCATTGGTATTGTTGGTTTAGAGTACTCTTGACCTGGCCCTTATTAAAAATGTCCTGGCTTTGATCCAGGAAAGTTCGCCTTGGTGTACCCCTTCCAACTTTCGAATTCACTCTTGACTCATAAATCCTTTTTGTCAGTCTCCTTTCGTTCATTCTCTCTACATGCCCAAACCATCTAAGCATACCTTCCTCAATTTTAGTCACTACATCTTCTTTTAAACCACAACGTTGTCTTATCACATGATTTCTTACTCTGCCACTCAGTTTTAATCCACTCATATTTCTCAACGCTCTCATCTCTATTGCATTTATTTGACTTTTGTGATTCTTCTGCCATACCCAACTTTCACTACCGTACATAAGTTTTGGCATCAACACTCTTGCATGCACAGCCCTGGCCCTTTGAGACACCATCTGGCTATTCATAAAGGCGTGCAGAGCACCATTTACCATATTCCCTGCATTAACTTTCCTTTCAATATCACTTTCATATGTGCCATCTTTTGTAAATTTTTACAGCGCTTTTAAATCAAAAAGTATCATGTTCTTAAATAAATTCCAATATACGATAAATTACACAGCTGAGCGTGATGAGCCAGTTTCCTTCAATGCCCACAAAAAAATTGCAAAAAGACGTTTTTAATACAAAAATTAACAATATTGTAGTAACTGAATTGCCAATTATAATGAATAAACAATATTATGTATTCAATTCACATAAATTTGGCAAAACGTTTAAAAATTTAACACGTAGCTGACTTTGTTTTTGGAAATGTAAAACAATACACGTTGCATCGAATAGATTTAGATTTACATAATTGAATCAGAAACACCGAGTTCCTAATATTACGACATTTGGAACAAGATGCGTGTCAAGCAACTGTATATAGCGTTAGATTACGCGCTCGTTAGAGTTAGAGTACGTTCGTTAGAATTAATATATACATATTATAATATAAACTACTGAGCAAATTTTCATGTCATTAATAGAGACGTTTTTAAGGAAGGCTTGGGTATATTATTTCTAAAGATTTTGTGTAAATTGCATAAAATATAACGATAATCGTTGGAAGTGTCGAAAATAATCGAGCCGCTTGGAAATTTTCATCGAAATCACTTTAATCCCTTAGAGATATAACAAAACAGTGTATGGCAGAATTGTTCCCCATTTATAGGTCTACAAAAAAGTCTAAGGTCGAATTGATCTATCTTCTAACTATAACTCACTATATCCTTTTTAACTTCTGAGAAAATTATCGTTTACAATGTGGTATTTAGATAGTTGTACAGACGGTTACAGTATTAATATTTATCAATTTAAATATGTTAGTTTCGATGGCGCGGTGGTGCGAGTATTTGCCTTGCTAGCATAGGTCCCGGGTTCTATCCCTGAGTTTGGACTGCTGTGAGGCTTCGGCCGTTAGCTTGATAAAAATAAAAACAGCACACGTACCTCGGTGGGTGTCATTGGTATAGGAATATGTCAAAAACATCCTTTTAAGATTATTTAAGCGATAAAAATGTTTGAACTTTTTCCAGTTGCTCCATACAAAACTATCTTTAAAAGAGTAACCGATGAGTTTCTTGCCGGTTTCTTCTCAGCGGATTCAACTTTCCGAACCGGTGGTAAATTTGTTACAAACTGACAAATTACTGACGATTTAGAATTGCTTTGTGAGTCTACTTGAATAAATAATATTTTGATTTGATTTTGATTTGATATCCTTGGAATATGAGGTAATTTACTATTGACGCACAGTTATAAGGGTCGCTACAATTTTCTTTAGATTTACATTCTTCAATTCGTTATGTCTTTGAAAGGAATGTTCAATTTTAATTTCTTGCAAAGTATTTTACAAGTATTGAAACGGTCTTCAATAAAATCATTAATAGTGTAAGGATTAATACAAATATATGAATAATATGGATTGGTTATTGTCGGCACTTTTATTGTCTTTGAAAATGTAAAAAAAAAGTTATAATGGCATAACTACACCAGTTGGACATATGGTATCGTAGATTTTTTTGTAGATATTAATAAGTTCTATAATATTGTAGAACATTTGTTTGTTCTTTCATCAATAGTTTACCTAGTGCAGGCGATGACAGATTTTTTTTGTGAACTTTTTCACACCTTGGGTTACATTAATGCATTTTTCTTAAAGATTTCAATTTTATTTAGAAAATTATGTATCCTATGTCACTAAGTGAAAATGCAGTTTTCTAATGGTGAAAAAAATTTTGAAATCGGTGCAGTAGTTTTTGTGTGATAACGTAACAAACATACACACTAGAACACAAATGTTTCCTGAATATAATATTAGTTTAGAAATGTAATGGAGCGTAATAAAATTAATAAAAAAAGTTGCACATCAATTTGTTAGAGAGGTAATAGAAAATTCACGGAAATTAATACTAACGATTACGGTACTCGGTTGTGTAATGTACGCGCATCTCGACAACGACGCCGAGTACTGTGTACAAAGATGTTCGCTTTAATGGATGTGGCAGTTAACCTTTAGTTATTATCAAGCTAACTCCTCCGCTGTCTGTCTGTTCGCGATAAACTCATAAACTACGGAACTGATTTTCATGTGGTTTTCGCCTTTTCGATGGAGCTAATTTTGAGGAAAATTTATGTGTATAATTTGTGAAGGTTTTTTGTAAAGTGGGTGAAAACCTTATATCTTACTAGCTGACCCAGCAAACGTTGTTTTGCCAAATAATTACTATTATCGCTATTAAAAAATACCGGTTGGTGATAGAAAAGTGAAAATTTAGTGTATGTATTTTTGTATGCAGTACAAAAAAAACAATGACACTTGTCAAAAAATAAAAAATCAAATTTTGGGTTGGATCACCCCCTATTTTCCAAACCTCTAAATGTTAACATTTAGAGGTTTGAATAATAGATAGTAGCTGATTCTCAGACCTACTCAATATTCTCACAAAATTTCATGAGAATCGGTCAAACCGTTTCGGAGGAGTATAGGTACGAAAACTGTGACATGAGAATTTTATATGAAAGATAAAAGCAAAATCCTCTACTGCGTCTGTCTATCTTTTGGTGATAAGAACGGATTTTCATGCGGATTTTATCATAAGATTTTGTGTACACAAAACTACTGGCACGGTGCTTGAAAGTTTGATTTTAAATTCATCATATATATTACCTTTGTGATGTAGACTCTTATTAAGAACAGTTATATATTTCTTCGGGATCGAAAACAAAGCCGCGAAGAGAGCTATTAAATAAATAAAAACGAGCGTGCTTTAGATCATACGACTAAAGAAAAACGTAACTCTCTTTCTATCTTCACTATCTTACAGTCCCACTAAATTTCCGATCCCCGATTACAGTTTCCGTAACTCTTACTCCCCCAGTCAAGCGTTTGTTACTTTAATAAAATGAAACAAAAAGTTGCCATTTTGTCAGGCTTGTTAGACATGAGTCTATAATAATGCATGCTTAAGATCATCTGGACACATAAAGTTGTCAACGAAGAGGTCTTGCAATGAATGGATTGTCAGCGGGAACTTTGCAAGACCGTTAAAAAAGAAGATTGCGTATCTGGGGTATGTACAGATACGGGCTTTTACAATTATTAATGATGACCAAATGGCTGGCAAAAGGCGTATGGCCGCAAGAGGATGTCCTGGTTGCCCCACATCTGGGAGTGGACCAGGATCGCGAGTGCCGCACAACTACTTAGCCTCGCGAGGGACAAAGTTAAATTTGGATAACTGACTGCCAATCTTCGGCAATCAGAGTAGCACAAAAAAAATAAGAAGATTGAGTTTTATAATATGACGTTTTCAATATTTGACCGAAGTTGTGTGTTTGGTGGTGTATTCCACCCTTGTGGCTAGAAGAGTACGTTAAGCCGTCGGTTCTGCACCTGATCTCTCTCCTTTTCTCAATATTTGCCTGAAGTTGTATAGTTGGTGGTATGCTCTGGCACAGTGCCTCGGAGGGCACGTTAAGCCGTCGGTTCTGCAGCTGATCTCACTCCGGTCATGCCGGATTACTATCACATCGGTCTATGAAGGAATAGAAAGTGGAGTGCAGCAGCGTGGTGATTCTCCAAAAACTACGCTCTAAAAATCCTCTCTCCTTTAATTGAGGAGGACTGTGCCCAGCAGCAGGACGTTAAAGGGCTGCTACTTACCTTATCTATATAGTTACAATAACTATGTGTTGTACATCAATGTTCAAAGTTTTATAGAGTACGTCCGCGGTGGGTTAAAAAGGAGGTCAAGTTTATTTGCGACCTGTTTATTAGAAATTGCGAGTGGCTTTGTTTGCTTTTTCACTCTCGTTTGGATGCTTCAGATGATGTCACAGTGATTACCATTGAATTCATAGCTCGGTCTAGATATCGTTGCGACTTTGTTTTGATAAGTATCGGTAAGCAACCAAAAAGTTATATAAGATAATTGTTGTAGAAATAACAAACAAATTCACCTCAGTTGATAAACAATGGATTTTGAGAATGGTAATCTGAAAGGACAACACTTTTTTATGAATCACTGTGTTCAACCTATGAAATTTCTTTGGCGAAGTAATTGTGTAAGATTTCTTTATAACTATACAAATCTAAAACTTTAGATTTCCGAGACTTAGAGGAAGGGAAAAAGAAGATATGTTAGAAATTTAATTGTCATCAAAATATTTCGTCGTCGTCGTCGTCGTCGTCGCTTCAACCGATGGACGTCCACTGCTGGACATAGGTCTCACGAAATGATGCCCACAAGACCCGATCTTGTGCCGCCTGGCTCCAGCGGCTACCGGCGATCCTCCTTATATCGTCGGTCCACCTTGTGGGGGGTCTTCCTACACTGCGTCGTCCAGTGCGGGGTCGCCATTCCAGCACTTTCCGACCCCAACGTCCATCGGTTCGTCGGACTATGTGCCCCGCCCATTGCCACTTCAGGTTCGCGATTCGTAGGGCTATGTCGGTGACTTTGGTTCTGCTACGGATCTCCTCATTTCTGATTTGATCGCGTAGAGAAACTCCGAGCATAGCCCTCTCCATCGCACGCTGAGTGACTCTGAGCTTTCGAATAAGGCCCATAGGCCCATTATAAGCCCGAAATATTTAAAGTATCGGAAATTAATACAAAGAAATAATGAAATATTTTATACAGTGGCCTAGGATATTCATTTCTTTAACAGCAACATACCGATTTTTGTCAACTGCTTGGGATTTTACTGCTCAAATGTCTATAGCTATTTGAACTAGAAAACATTATGTTCTAAATTTACCCATCCGAGTATTTTACATACTACAATTTCCTACCGGGGATCGAAGAATGGACAAAAATACTTACCATTAAAATGGAAGCCGCAATATAGGGGTCATATTGGGACATCGGATGTCGCATGAAAATTTTAATTTTTTATATATTTGCATCTGGGAATCATTATAAATGTATATACATTTGAAATTTAAATCTACTTGTAGCAATGGCCTTGTAATTAAAAGAACTGAGCCCTTGTAAGACAATTTGTCTCGTCATTTCATAGACAAAGGGACTTGGCGTCCATTTTTAAATTATAAGACTGTTAATCCAATGAAAGAGTTTTCAAAATACAGCTTTGCAATTTTAATTATGAGGACTCAGTTTCTATGTTAGACAAAGACAATTCATTCCTTTGTCTAAACATTTAAAATATCATATACACAATGTGCGATGCCGTCAAATTAAAGCCTAATTGAATCTATTGTTGTTCCTCAATTGATTGCAATAAAATGCAGTTTAAAATATACTAAAGACATCTTCAACCAGTGGTACTAGTATTTTTCCAATGAGCGTGAGTCTCGTTTCCGGTTTAACAGCGCCGGAGTTTATCAATCGGGTGTAGGCTGTCTTCCGCGTTCGCTTTCTCTTTATAGACATCTCCTAGAGTGATCTTTTGTAACGTCTGAGTGTGATTTATAAGTTAAAAAAACACCTAATTGTTTTGTCCCTTGGGTTTATGAAGTAAAACTTCTAATGGAACCCTATTAACAAAGTCTTGGTCTACAAAAACAGTCTGTTTCATTGGTCTAGTGGTTTGCATGTTTGGTTACAGACATAAAGACCCTCTCACGTATAAGTGAGAAACCTCTCCTTTTACAAACATTTTTTAAAAAATGTTTTCTGTAAATTTAACATACATCACGCCTCATTCCTTTCGGGGTAGGCAGAGACCACGTACTTCCAATTACCACGATCCTTGGCTTTTTTCATTCTCATTAAACATTTCACACGAATTCGTCGGCTTAGAGTACTCTTGGCCCTTATTTAAAATATCCTGAATTTGGTTCAGGAACCCCTTCCAACTTTCCCATTCACTCTTGACTCATAAATCCATTTTATCAATCTCCCTTCATTCATCCTCTCTCCGTGCCCAAACCATCTAAGCATGTCTTTCTCAGTTTTAGTCACTACATCTTCTTTCATACCACAATGTTCTCTTATCACACTATTTCTTACTTTGTCACACAGTTTCAATACACTCATACTTCTCATCACTCATCATCACATAAATTTTCTGTAAATGTATAATCTGACAAATTTATTTTTTTATTTAATATTCTACACTAATATATATTTTGACCTATGATAGAGATATTTTATTCAAATGATTTGAATTTGAATCTCAGCGGTTTGAAGTTAGTTTCATTGGTGTAAACTTTTAAATATGATGTTTGTCTTTGAACTAGTATTATAAGATGTTTGTTGAGTATTAAAAAATCTTAAATTTTAAAACATATAAACAAACACTTGACGATAATCGTAATTTGTAGCTAGTGTCATAAAAAAATTCGGTTTACTTGGCAGTTTGTTCTTCGTGAATAAGTCTTGTAACAGGGCTTCCCCCTCCGCCGCGCGTGATGTGTTACAGTTCTCATTTAGCGTAATAAATTCTATGTTCCTTTAACTATTCAATGGTGTAATTGAATTTCAGATGTAGGTAATAGATATGTAGCTACAACACCAAAATGTATCCCCCGATTTATTGTCATTAATTTTTTTTTATTTGCGTGGATGTGATTTTAAAGACGTCTTCACGTCAAAATATGTATGTACATACGTCTTGTAAATATAAGCTTTCTTTGCAGGTTTCCATGAGGCTATAGGTGAAGCCATCGCATTGTCAGTTTCGTCACCTCGTCATCTCCAAACCCTCGGTCTGATTCAGCGGTCGGTTGATGATACAGCCCATGACATCAACTATCTGTACACACAGGCTATGGACAAAATGGCATTTCTACCATTTGCCCTTGTGATGGACAGGTGGCGTTGGGATGTCTTCACCGGTGACGTCAGGAAGGAACAATACAACTGTCATTGGTGGAGGTTAAGGTACGCTGAAATTATATTATATCAAATTTCTGGAATCACTTTTATAAATGATACCGACGTGTTTCTCTAGCAGAAGTTCTGGTATGGATTTTCGTCAGAACAGATTTAAGGTACTGGATTTTCTAATCTGTCTGAACCTAAACTGGTGGGAGGTATCATTTGTGGTTATTTACCATCCTACCAGAAAAGGCGTGCCACCAACCAAGACTTTGCATTTCGAGACGATATGGACTTATAGAAACTTTAAAGGTACATTACCTGGTCAGTGTGCTTCCATCTTAAACTGTATCATCAGTTACCATCAGGTGATATCACAAACAAACACTAGCTTCTTTATAAAAAATTAAGAGCTGATCTGCTTCACTGTCAAGCCAAAGCAAGACAAAAATATCTGCACAACGTGGATTAATTAATTACAAGGTGTAAGAAGTATAGAGGAAATGAAATATTTTCCTTCCATATCCCTATAATAAAAGTTCAAGATAATATCCCATGACATAGACTATTCTCGCTTAAGGTAAGTAGCAGCCCATTAACGTCCCACAGCTGGGCACAGGCCTCCTCACTCATAAGTGAGAGGGTTTTTAGAGCATAGACTCACCACGCTGCTCCACTGTGGATTGGCAGGCATAGTACACAAGAGTACTCTCTATTTCTTCACTCTCATGAACCCAGAACCCATATCTTTAATCGAACATGCTAACCACTAGACCAATGAGGCAATTCTGGTTTAAGACGCATCAAATAAAATAAATGTGGGACTACTGCCCTATTTTATAAAAATCCCCTAAAGAATTACATAATCAGGGAACCCCTTAGTTCAACAAACAATCCCCTTAACTGGCACCTAAATGTACTTGGTGGGTCTTGGTGAAATTGGGAATTGATCCTACGTATTAGTGTATATCATGGCACTATCTTTTTGATTCTAATGTAATATACGAGTAGTTGACAAAATAATTCTTACTTAAAGATATCTCGGTTTAAAAAAACTAAAATATTATAAATGAAAATGTCTCTGAAATATATCCAATGGGGTATTTAATATAATATACAAGATGTTAGGAAACCGCTACCCAAATCGAAGACAGACAGTAGTACTAATGACACTTATGGTGATGGGAAGGAAATAAAAATCGATCCTGATTAAAAAAAAATCATATTTTTAAAACGTTTTATTAGAATTATTTACGCTCCATAATGTTAGAATGACTAAGCGTGGGTCAACGACCTCTAGCAACCGGCGCGGAGGCAGCTAGAGGTCGTTGACCCGCGCATACGAGATCCAGCTTAATTTTATTTTTCCTTGATGGTTTTTAGTAAAGTTTTTTTTTATGAAGCTATCGTTTCATTTAGCTGTACTAACATGATAGCAAGACCGATGTTTTTCCATCCCATAATCAAAGATGTCATTAGTACTATCGTAAGTATGTGTTTTCATTTTCGGAAGCGGTCTCCTAAAATCTTTTATATAAATATATAGACTTGTTGTCATAACTCTAGATCGAGATTCCATGGGAATACGAGAGAATACGTTCTTAGTAAACTGCACATCGCTTAAAGATTCACTTTGTTTTATTTCTTGTTTTGCTAATTTGTGCCAAATTATCTCGGAGATTGATTGCGGTGTCTTGTTATACAAAACCAACTAACGCTGTAAAACGTAGCCAGCAGTGACGCCACTGATTATATGCATTAGATAATGATAATTACTAATAACGTAGTTATAACGTAACGCGGTTACATACACATACGGTCCGTTGCACAGAAATAATGCGTGGACTGGGTCACGACTCATCAGTTACTTCATCTTTAAGAAGATTCTAGTGAATTGCGATAATTTTGATTATTCTCATTGATCTAATCCATGGGCCGACACTTATGTATGGTAGTGAAAGTTGGGTATGGCAGAAGAATCACAAAAGTAAAATAAATGCGGTAGAGATGAGAGCGTTGAGAAGCATGAATGGATTAAAACTGAGTGACAGAGTAAGAAATAGTATGATAAGAGAACGTTGTGGTTTAAAAGAAGATCTAGTGACTAAAAGTGAGAAAGGTATGCTTAGTTGGTTTGGGCATATAGAGAGAATGCATGAAAGGAGACGGACAAAAAGGATTTATGAGTCAAGATTAAAGGCGAAAGTTGGAAGGGGAAGACCAAGGCGAACGTTCCTGGACCAAATACAGGACATTTTAAATAACGGCCAGGTCAAGAGTACTCTAAACCGACGAACTTGTATGAAAGAGATATGCAAGGATCGTGGCAAGTGGAAGGATGCTCCGCCTACCCCTATGGGAATGAGGCGTGATGCTATGTATGTATGTATGTATGTATCTAGTCTATTTTTATGTATATATATTCAAATAATATTATAAAACAAAGATAAACGCTGCTTCTGTCTGTTTGTCCGCGATAAACATAAAAACAACTGAACAAATTACGATGTAGTTTCCTCCAATTGATAAAATGGTTCAAGAAAAAGGTTTATGTAATTAATTTATCAGGGTTTTGTGTAAATCGCTTGAAATATAACCATAATTGTGGCAAGTGGCGAAAATAATCCAGCCGTGAGGCTTTCACAGCAAACATTTCCACACCCTTTAGAGATATAACAAAATAATGTATATAATGATAAATCCTCTATTATAGATCTACAAAAAAGTCCTAAATAAAATATGTCTATATTGTAAGAATAACTATTTATAACCATTTCATCTTCTGAAGCATTGTTACGTACATTGTGGTAAATGGACAGTTATAACAACAGCAGTAACTTAACGTTAGTAAATTAAATAAAATAATAAATATACTGATAAGCGAAAGTGAGACAGAAGGAAATAGTATAATTAAATTTGTTTCTCACAATAGAAAGTTAAAGTGGGAGGGCACCTTAATTTATACCTTTGAGAGTGATTGATACTAAGAGAATTTGTTTAAAAAATTATCAGCAAAAATTCATTATTAATTAAAGATTGGCAATATGTTTGATAAAACCTACTGTCTTTGTTGTAAAATATTTACTCGAAGCTGATGATCAAGTAATTCTGGCATCGTCTGCTACAGGAGATGCTAAATATTATGAATGAAGCTTTAAAAGGGAAAGGAATGAAAGTGAATGTAAACAAAACGAAAGTTATGCTTTTTGAAAGACGTGAATCTGTGATGAATGGCAATATTTTGATAGATGGGGAACAAGTGGTAGAAGTGAAAGAATTTGTATACTTGGGATCAAATTGGGATGAAATTTACAAAAGATGGAACATGTGAGTGATATTGAAAGGAGAGTGGAATATGGTAAATGGTGCTCTGCATGCTTTTATGAATAGCCAGATGGTGTCTCAAAGGGCTAGACTGGCAGTGCATNATTTATGAGTCAAGAGTGAATTCGAAAGTTGGAAGGGGAACACCAAGGCGAACTTTCCTGGATCAAAGCCAGGACATTTTTAATAAGGGCCAGGTCGAGAGTACTCTAAACCAACAAAGCTGTATGAAAGGTTTAATACCAATGAAAGAAGCGAAGGAGATATGCAAGGATCGTGGCAAGTGGAAGGACGTGGTCTCTGCCTACCCCTATGGGAATGATGCGTAATGCCATGTAAATCACAGCCAGATCCTAAGTTGTCAGACATAAAATGAAAGCATTTGTTTGATTTCAAGTATTCTTGCCTTTTCTTTTTTAATCCATTTTATATAGACGTGTTAAAACGAAAATGCAGTAACCTATAATTATTATTTCCATTAAGTCATTGCTGAAGATCGTGCCTGCTCTAAGATGCTTTAGTGGCTGCGTAAACGAGCTGCGTCCTTCTCTACCTCTCCTCGACTTCTTTTAGGGCTGTCGGGAGCACGAGTCTCGCTATCTTCTTTATTTGGTCGAACCAACGGGTAGATGAGTGATACCATGATTATTATCCGTCGACCCTTTCTGTCACAATCAGTTACTCCAGGTTATCTGGCTGTCTTTGGGTGATATGATAAAAATAATCGAGTACGCATTGCTGGTGGATAGTTTTCTTATGTTGTTATGTTTTGCAAAAGCCATATCATTATTTCATATAGGAAATTACAAAATAAACCAAACGTAATGGGTCACACTTCCCTGGAACTAATAGATTGTACAACGTTATTTTTTGCATACTCACCACATTTACAATGATTATTAATAACGTAAAAAAGGCGAAGGGAAAGCAGCTATACTTAATCCTCTTTCGATATGGATATATTTTAAATGACATGATTAAATGAAGCTGTAAATTAAATGATTCCTTATAAGTTACTGTCAAAAGCGTATTGTCAGTAAATTTATATTAACAATGAATTAAAATGTAACAGTGATATCACTTCAATAAGTTACGATTTCATTTCTAAAATACATATAATTTTGTGTTGCTATTTCTCAAATATAAGATACGATATCTAAGAGTAACACAATTAAAATTTACTGTGAAATTAAAACGAGTGTGTTAGCATTTGCACCACTTCCTATATTCAAATGCATTGCGGTTAATATACAGCCTTGACTCTTCAAAATTTATTTGAAAGCATTACAATTTGGTCCAAATTACAAGAGATTCGGTATTTTAACAATTTTATGCCTAATGTCAGCGTATTATCATCTTAATTATCGTTACTTAATTATCATTATCTTATCAGCTTATTTATTAATTATGAATATTACTGACTAAACCCAATAACGGTTTAGTGGTTAATTTAATATATATGCCTTATATATCATTCTCTATATAACTAGTTCACTGACAATGAGAATACAAAAAAATAAATCTAAATTTGTATGAAAAATGGAGAAATGAACAAATTTCCCGTTCCCGTGATAAATTTCATTTAAAAACATCATCGGGTTTTATGTGAACTGTTAAAAATCACATTTTTACAAAAATTACTTATTATCAACTCAGAATCAAGATATATGTATCTCATGTCATTGTAAGTTTAATATTTTTATTATAGGAATCTTGTATCTTATATTCAATACTGACTTTCTTGGGAAGACAGAAGCGGTGGTTTCCCGTTGCCTTCTGTTCCAAACATTTTAGAAGTTCTTTAGACTCCAAGGCCGTTACTGCCTCTTCGGTCGGTTGACCGACCGACCGGTGATATGGTTATACCGCCATTGTTCGATCGCCAGAGCCTCGTTCGTTATCTAGCAGGGAGTACCACGGCGTCCACTGATCGCCGTCGCCGATTTTTTTTTTTTGCATTGACGCGTGCATGTGAGGTTGACTGTAGGGTCGGATAAAGGTGCTGTTTCCGCTCTCCCCATACTCCCCAAGTAGTGGGAACACGGAAGGCAAACGATCGCGCTGCCGTTCACCATCAAGATGGACAGACCAAGTGAAAAATTCGTCGTCCTCCAAATTTTACACGGTGGTAAGAGAGGTGCTGGAGGGAAACCACTGGAAAAAAAGTCATCCACTCCAGATGCTACGCTGACACTGACTACTATCCTCAGACATGAGGGACCGACTAAGAGAGAGAGTATTTTATATTATATATAACTAAGTAAACTAAGTAAGACTGAAATTGTTTGAGGTTGTCACTAACAGACTCCTACACTTTTGATGCTAAATTCCTCAAAGTTTCTCTTAAAATATAGAGACTTTTAAAATTTTAATTAATTTGTTTGTCCTTTTCATACTTTGATTACAGTCATTTCATGTTTATAGCGAGTATATAATATCTTATATTTTGAGCCAAACTCCTTATTTACAACTGGTTTAATGTACAATATATAATGTGATATAATCGCCTCCATTTCATGCCTTAGACCAGTGATTCCGCGATAATCTTGAGTACACTTACAGCATCAATAATATCTCTGTAACACTTTATTACACATGCTCAAATAATTATGTAAGAGAATATTATGATTGGCCAAGTGGCCCGATTTACTATAATGTTGAAAACATTGCAAGTACAATATACAATCTAATCATTTTTACCCAAATCTTAAAAATTTAAACTTACCTCAAGGGTTATTCACATCACTTATATAATCAAAAATACAAATAAGCACTTACAGTTTATAAAATACCACAAAAAAACTTAACGCGACAAATGCACCGTTAGTAACCGTCACTTTGTAACTGGTTTATTTTTTTCCCATTGCCTGGTGTTCTCTCTACGCATATTTTGTTACGACACTTACCGAAATAGATAATACACATTATTGGTTAAAAAGAAAGAGATGGTTATATGTTTGATTGCCAAGTTGAGACAGAACTATGATATCATGTCAATCAGTAGTTGACACGGACAATCAAATAGATATCGCCTTATTTTAACAACCCCATTTAAAAGATAACAATAAAATACTGTATAGTGATGTTTGTCAACAGGGAGCAGTACGGAGGTATCAAGCCCCCAGTGCTTCGTTCTGAACTTGACTTTGACCCTGGTTCCAAGTACCACGTTCCGGCCAACATACCGTACATAAGGTAAGTAATTTTATTCAACTCCTTAATCTGTCTATATATATTATAATTTAAGTTTGGTTTTTAATTATTTTTAGAAGTCTAGGGAAGGTTTAAAATTTGAGGAAATGTGAAAAAAATCATGCAATATAGTAAAAACAACAATTTCGCTTTCTTTTCAAAAGTATTCCTACCAGTCAAACATTTGATATTCGTCCTGTCGTTTAGAAATCAAAATAAATTTAAATATATAATTTTTATTTTGGCATTTGACATGATCAACCAATAATTTCCGAACGCGGTTATAATATTCAGGATATTTGATAGTAAAGGTTGCGGTTTTTTAGATTACTAATTGTTTTTGTTCCGTTTAAGTTTTTACTATATTTGTTACTAAAGTTGAAACATTCCAATAGAACGTGGCCGGGTAGTTTAAGCAATAAGAAGTTTTACTTAAAAAAAAAGAACCGTCTTCAAAACAAATATATTAAGACGCAAAAAATACACCTGATACTTATTGCAATGCAGCAACAAACGTGAGCTCATTGCTATTTGATTACAGACAGTTATATATTCTGCCAAAAATCGTACCCTTACTGTAAGCCGTTGAAGAGTTCCATTGATCATCATATTTAACTACGACAATCACTTGACCATACCGAAGTTACGGTAGGTGACTCAAATATCCGGATAGCCTATAAAAGATTCTGCTGAGTATTGTTAATTTGTTCCTAAGAATTGAAGAGTTCCGTTACTTTGTCATGGATCCTATGATCACAACCTTACGAAACTATCACCAAACAACCCTTGAAGTATATCCTTTTCAATTTAAAAAGAATCGTCGAAATCGGTTATAGTGGTCTTGAGTTATTCGTCCATTTATCCAGCACATGCTTAAGGCAAATTTAAGACTTATCCGGTTTTCTCATGGATGCCATCATCAGAACTGGATTAAAAAATGGCACCCTATGACAAGGTTCCAAGGACCTGGGTTAGAGTCCCGGGTTGGGCTAATTCAAAATTCAATATTGAGTTTTCTACTAAGATTTTCTCAATATTTGCCCAAGTTGGGAAATTGGCGGTGTGATCCACCCCCGTGCCTCTGAGAGCACGTTAAGCCGTCGGTTCTGCGCCTGATCTCTCTCCGGTCGTGTCGGATTGTCGTCACGTTGGACTATGAGAGTGAAGGAATAGAGAGTGCACTTGTGTACTATGCCTGCCAATCCGCAGTGGAGCAGCGTGGTGGGTCTATGCTCTAAATACCCTCGCTCATCGGAGTGAGGAGGCCTGTGCCCAGCAGTGGGACGTTAAAGGGCTGCTACTTACTTTACGTTTTTACCCTATGACAAGCACCACCTTTCATACAAAAAAATCTTCAAGATCGGTCCACCCAATCGGAAGATATGAGGTAACAAATATAAATACAGAGGGATTGATGACCTCCTCCTTTTTTTGAAGTCGGTTAAAAAACATTGTATTGTTTTATGAAAACAAGATTTTAAATTTGCACATGTGAGTTTAAATGCTTCTTCAGCTGAGACTGCCTCATTGGTCTAGTGGTTAGCATGTTCGACTACAGACAAGAAGTCCTGGTTCGAGTCCCGGGTCGGGATTTTCTCAATATTTGCCCGAAGTTGAGTTGAGTGAAGAAATAAAAAGTGCACTTATGTACTAAGCCTGCCAATCCGCAGTGGAGCAGCGTGGTGGGTCTATTGTCTAAAAAACCATCTCTCATGCGAGTGAGGAGGCTTGTGCTCAGCAGTGGCAAGTTAATGGGCTGTTACTTACCAGCTGAAGCCAGCCATGATCGCTGCTATATATAAGGCTAAGAGTAAAGTTTCACTTTAAAATTAATTGCGAAGTTTATCTCGTAAAAATAGCGAAGTTTCCGAGCAATGCGTAACGCGACAGTTATGTATGTAGTGTACATTCACTAGAGACACAGTTATCGTTTGTTTTCCGAGTCACACACACCAGAATAGGAATTTCGTAACAATTATGGTCCATTAAATCACGTCATGTAATGCCTATAGTGTTGGAAACTTGCATATTGAGAGAGTTTCTAACACACTATATTGTTGTTTATTGGGAAATATATGTTTATCGAATTGGCCATCATCAACAATCGTTAGACATTAAGCGAGCAATAAAACATGGTACAAAATAAATACAATAAAATGTGTAATCATTAAATCAAATCAAAATATTCTTTACTAGCAATGCCACTTGGTTTCATCCGTGTAGATCTCGTGGCATAATTAAATAAATTTCTTTTCGTTAACATAAAAGCTTTGTTTCATTTAGTTTTTAATTACTTCCTTTCAGATTATTAGATACACACTTACATTCATAATCTAATCAATATAGAGATTTCACTTTACAACGAATATATAACTAATACATTTTTTAAATTCGTAACATCATTTACATAGAATGCATTTGCAAATTTAAAAATACTATACAGGAATTGAAAAGTTGATCTTGATTTCAATGATGATTCAATTTACGTTGATAAAAATAAAAGCAGTACATGTATATCCGTGAGTATCATTGGTATCCTTGGAATATGAGCTAACTCACCAGTCGCAGGCCCAGTTATAAGGGTCGCTACAATTTTCTTTATATCTCTTGAATGGAATGTCCGATTTTAATAATTTGAAATGTATTTTACAGGTATTGAAATGGTCTTTAATAAAATAATAGTATAATAGGATAAGGATTAATAATATGGATTGATTATTGCCTGCACTGTTATGTATAAAAGTAGTTATAGTGGGATAACTACAGTAGTTGGATATATGGTATCTTAGATTTTTTTGAAGATATTAATACGTTCTATAATATTGTAGAACATTTTTTTGTTCTATAATCAATAGTTTTCGCAGCGCACGCGATGACAGATTTTTTGTGACCAATTTTTTCACACATCGGTTTATTCATGCTTTTCAATTAGGGATCCCTATTTTTTTTTTGAGAAAGTGATATAGTCTATGTCGCTCAGTAAAAATTCAGCTTTCTAATAGTGAAAGATTTTTTGAAATCGATCCAGTAGTTTATGTGTGAAAACGTAACAAACATACATACATAGAAAAACACAAATGTGTTCTCTTTATAATATTAGTTTAGATTAAAATAGGTACAGAAAGCTCTTTTAATTTGTAATTAGTTTGTCCTTTATTAACAAATGTATATCTGGTTTAGTAAGTTGATTCTATTGAGGAAATACTTAATAGTAACTCTTGTAAACAAAGGTTTTGTATTGTAACATTTAGCTTCCATATGCTAATGGTATCGAGTCCAAACATTGTTACTCCTTAAATAATCATCAATATAATAATATGCCTTTTGTATAACAGTGTTTTTGATATATTTTTGTATATTATAAGAGGAAACTGCTGGACCAGTTTCAAAAATCTTTTCGCCATTAGAAAGCTGCATTTTCACATTACATCCTCAAAATAATAGGGTTAATGTAGCCCAAGGTGTGAAACAAGAAATCTGTTATCACGTGCGCTAACAAAACTATTGATGATAGAACAAAAAAATGTTCTACAATATTATAGAACGTATTAATATCTACAAAAAAGTCAACGATACCATATTTCTAACTACTGTAGTTATCCCACTATAACTATTTTTATACATTTTAAAAGTTAAAAACAGTACAGACAATAATAAATCCATATTATTCATACCTCTATATTAATCGTTATCCTATTATTTATATATTCTATTAAATATAGTTTCAATACCTGTAAAATGCTTTTTAAATTATTAAAATCGGACATTCCACTCAAAAGATATAACGAATTTAAAAATGTCAATCTAAATAAAATTGTAGCGACCCTTATAACTGGGCCTGCGACTGGTGAGTTGCTCATACTCCAATTTGTAAAATCTGTATATTGATTAGATTATGAATGTGAGTGTGTGTCTAATAATCTGAAAGGAAGTAATTAGAAGCTAAGTTAAGAAAAATAAATCTATAGTCCCACTGCCACGAGATAGGTACCTTCGAGGGTGAAACTGCTAGTAGTAAATAAATATAATACAAATGTGAGAGATTTATTGACATTCAAACGTTTCAATGCATTTAAGTAAGTAAGTAACAGCCCATTATCGTCCCACTGCTGGGCAGAGGCCTCCTCACTCATATGAGAGAGGGTTTTTAGGGATTAGCAGGCATAGTACACAAGTGCACTCTCTATTCCTTCACTCTCATAGACCGATGTGACGGTAATCCGACACAACCGGAGAGAGATTGGGCGCAGGATGGTCGGCTTAACGTGCTCTCCGAGGCACAGGGGTGGATCACACCGCCAACTTCCCAACTTCAGGCAAATATTGAGAAAATCTTTATAGAAAACTCAATATCCATGTTTGGATTGGCCCAATGAGGCAGTTCAATGCATTTAATATTATTTATTTCACGATCTAGCGATTCCTGTCTGCTTAATTTAGTTTATCGCCGCTGCAATTCCTGTTTGGGTGAATTATTTCCAGCAGCGGATCAGCCGCAATCTTTATGATGTGTTGCATAAAAGGTTTTACGTAACTCGGTATTATAACTAACAACCACGTTTTAATATATAGTTAGGAAATAGTTTTATTCGCTTGTATATGGATTACGTATCTATATTTTACGGTGTTAAATATCTCTCTAGATAGAAAAAAAGTCGGGTTAGTTATAAATTATGAAAAATTGGACTCATTTTAATCATCTGTGATATTTTGTATTGTCTCTACCCTGAATGGCACAATAACAATTAAAATGAAGGAAAAAAGTCATTAAACTGTATTTGACGATTCATTAAGACTGTTAAGGATATATAAAATACAGTACATAGTTAATAAAATGAATAATTTTATTAGAAAGATGAATTCTAAAAGCATGAAAATGTTTACAAAACTTGCTTTGTTGATTTTCTTTTAAGATATTTTATTATTGTTACTAAAACTTAAGTTTTATATAAAAAATAGTCCATCCTTTTGAGAAACACCTTGCATAAATTTTGAAATTTGTTTTTAAACAATTTCGAGTAACAAATTGAAGAATAAATTATATGCTTTATTTCATATTTCGTCTTGAAAGGATTGCAGAAATGAAAATCATAAAAAATCTTTTTTATAATTATTATATTATAATACTTTCGGTAGTATATTTACATATCCAGTCCTGTTGTTAAAATAAAATAAAAATATTTAATAAAATTTCTAAACACGAATCAACATTTAAAGCTATCTAAAAAAAACAAGAGATCAGTCCTTAATGATGGTATTCGTTACCACTTTCGTAGCTTTCATAGTTGCCTTCTCCATAGCCGCCTCCATAACCGCCTCCATAACCTCCATAACCCCCTTCTAGACTTTCACTACCACCGTGTGGTGCCCAATGTTTCTCCTCGTGAATAATAGGAACTGGGATCTTGACGGGGTAAGGCACGTGCTTTTCAACCTTGTAGGGCACGTGCTTTTCAATGTGGACAGGGTAAGGCCTGTCAATAGGTATATGCACGGGAATTGGTACTTTCTTTTCCACCGGGTAGGGAATAACCTTTTCTACGGGGTAAGGCGCTGGCACAGGAACTTTAACGGGTACTGGCACTGGTTTCTCCACGTGAACTGGTACTGGGTTGTCCACATGCACCTTCACGGGGTAGGGGACATGCTTTTCTACTGGATAAGGCACTGGCTTCGCAACTGGCACAGGGACTGGTTTCTCCACATGAACCGGCACTGGGTTGTCGACTGGTACTTTAACAGGGTAATGAATGATCTTCTCAACTGGGTACGGCACGTGTACTTTGACCGGGACCTTAACCGGGAAGGGAACTTCCTTTTCAACTGGATACGGATGTGGTACGTGCACTTTCACTGGTACGGGAATGTGCTTCTCCACTGGGTAAGGAACGTGTTCGTACACCTTTACCGGTACTGGTCTGTCGATATGCACTTTTACGGGTACTGGTACATGTTTCGTCACAGGGTACGGCTTAGGGATGTACTCAGGCACTTTGATGGTTTCCTTAACGGGGAAGTGTACAGTTTTCACGACTGGGTACGGTTGTGGCACATGCACTTTAATGGGCACCGGTACGTGTTTTTCTACTGGCACTGGGATGTGTTTCTCCACGGGATATGGGACTGGCACTTTTTTGATCACGGTAATTGTTTTTTCGTGGTGCTCGTGTCCGTAGCCCTCATCTAAGCCTCCACCGTAGCCGCCTATGTCTCCACCGATGTCACCGTATCCGCCATCACCAAGGCCGTGATCGCCATAATACTCTGAGAGTCCTCTTTTGTCCTGTTTCTTGTTTTCTTCAACCTGTTTCGGTTCAGCCTTTGAATCTTTTTCCGCCTTCTCCTCTGCCGTGGCCAGGCCTATAGCCACGGCCAAGATTAAGGTAGATCTCTAAAAAAATGGAACAAATTTTGCAACGTTAATTAAATACAATAGATACGAGAGTGTTTAATCACGTAATTTTTAATTATAGATGTAGCTTACGCAAGTTTATCATCATCATAAATGAATTTGATAAAAAAGAAGATTTTAATTCACATTAAGTTGTTTCGTAAGATGTTTTTAATTATTTTTATAATGTTACTAACCAATAGCCTCATGTCGCTTGTTTGATGTTCAGCGAAGGCTGTGCAGGAGTGTGTTGTCTGAGGCTAGACTCGTTGTTTTTATACTGGGAGTAAGTTACTTCGCCGATCAGTGAGGCAAACACTTTCGCTCATACTAACATGCGAGTGTGTGAGTAATAACGTTACATTTTTTTTATAAGATGGTCACGAATTATTGTAAATTTGGTTTGTTAATGAGATTGCCCAAATTATTTTAAGATGCCGTTGCTAATTAATGTAAATATCGAAATCTTTACAATCCAATGCAGTGAAATAACTTCTCAAATGTGCTTCGTCTTAAAAATATGATAACATAACAAAAACAAAGCAATATTTATATTAAAACAGTCACTTGAAATTTAATTATAAGAAACACGTCTGATATATAAATAATATATTCAGATTTCAAGTTAAAAGTCATTTGAAACGTAATTATCACTTACGTTTTCTGGATTTAAATTATAATTCTAAAGCGATTAGTTATATTTTATTTTAAAAAATAGTAACTGATTGTTATGTTATCCAACCAGATTATTTCGTACTAAAAAATACAACGATGGAAGTATATTTAACCGCAATGTGTCAGATAATAAAGTAACATAGATATTTCCAACCAATATTATCAAATTGAGAGGTGTGATAAAGTATCTATTGATAATGTTTGTTTTCTATTGTTATTCTATCGTTTTGATGTCAGCCTTGTTGAAATGAAACTTCTTTGGGCAAAATTGAAGGAAAATTAGAATCACGAAGATTTGCAGCGTTTTTAATGCTAATTCGTTTGCAGGTTAAGTAGTTTTAAGATTTACAAATAAGTATGTAAGTAATTAGCAGCCCATTAACGTCCCACTGCTGGGCCCAGGCCTCCTCACTCATATGAGAGAGGGTTATTAGAGCATAGCCCCACCACTGCTCCACTACGGATTGGCAGGCATAGTACACGAGTGCACTCTCTATTCCTTCACTCTCATAGTCCAATGTGACGGGAACGACACGACCGGAGAGAGATCAAGCGCAGGACTGACGGCTTAACGTGCTCTCCGGGGCACGGGGGTGGATCTCACGGCCAACTTTCCAACTTCGGGCAAATTTGGAGAAAATCTTAATAGAAAACTCAATATTGATATTTGAATCAGCCCGACCCGGGACTTTTTTTTTTTTTTATTGCTGACAGATTAGCGCTTGACTGTGATCTCACCTGATGGTAAGTGATGATACAGTCTAAGATGGAAGCGCGCTAATCTGTTAAGAGGCGATATACCCCTTACGGTTTCTACACAGCATCGTACCGGAACACAAATCTCTTTGTTTGGCGGTACGTTTTTGCTGGTAGGGTGGTAACTAGCCACGGCCGAAGCCTCCCACCAGTCCAGACTCAGACAAATTAGAAAATACAATTTCCTAAACTCGTCCTACCGGGGATCGAACCCGGGACCTCCGCTAGCAAAGCGAATACTCGCACCACTCGCGCCAGCGAGGCCGTCGGACTCGAGCCCAGGACCTCATGTCTGTAGTCGAACATGCTAACCACTAGACCAATGAGGCAGTTTACATTTACAAATAACATGTGGCATTTTAATTTACCACTCGTATAAGTTAATATACCATTTTTCATGATATATTAAATAAAAATATTTGATCAATCCACTTTTCTAAATTTTAAATTTAAATATTTAATTATTAATTTCTAATATTGACTAAAACCCGTGTCATTTTGATTTACAATTCTTCATTTGAGATTTCATTAAATTATTTGTATTAATTTTGGACACTTAATATTTTAATGGCAATTAAATTCATTAATTCCTGACATATATTCCTCCCTCCAAGTCTCGGAATTCCAAAGTTTAAGATTTGTATAAATATAAAGACTTAAAATTTGTTTGCCAAAGTTTCACTTCTGAGTGATAATACAGTTCAAGATGACAGTGCGCTAATCTGTAAAGAGGCAATTAACCTCTTATGGTTTCTACACAGTATCGTACCGAATCTTGCCTAGCGATACATCTTTGCTGGTACGGTTGTAACAGGCCGCGGCCGAAGCCTCTCTTACGTCCTATTCTGAGAAGAACCCACAACAAATTCAACAGGGTTTCCTATCTCGGTTCACTTTTTCAGACCCACAGTCGTAATAGACAATAATTTCCTACTTATAATATTAATGTATTAGATAGTATTTCGTGACGGTTTTTTGCGATAACTTCGGGATAAAGTTATATAAAAAACATTCTTATATACATATGCTTTTTTGATATAAATATTCTATAGACGTATCATATGCCGATATAAATAGATTCATTTAATTTTTATATTTACAGTCTTATATCCCTATATATATATATAATACGGTGCGATGCGGCGCAGTACGGTACTGTTCATTACGAAGTGGTACAAAACAATACAACTGCCTCATTGGTCTAATGGTTAGCATGTTCAACTAGAGACATGAGATCCTAGGTTCGGGTCCCGGGTCGGGCCAATTCAAAAACCAATATTGAGTTTTCTATTAAGATTTTCTCAATATTTGCCCGAAGTTGGGAAGTTTGTGTGATCTACCCCCGTGCCTCGGAGAGCACGTTAAGCCGTCGGTCCTGCGCCTGATCTCTCTCCGGTCATGTCGGATTGCCGTCACGTCGGACTATGAGAGTAAAGGAATAGAGAGTGCACTTGTGTACTATGCCTGCCAATCCGCAGTGGAGCAGCGTGATGGGTCTATGCTCTAAAAACCCTCTCTCATATGAGCGAGGATGCCTGTGCTCAGCAGTGGGACGTTAATGGGCTGCTACTTACTTTTACTAATAATTAATCTATCCATTAATTTAATCTTAAAGAGGGTTGGAATGGTGTTATAAAGAAGTTATAGAGACATTTATTCAGCTAAAATTTAGGACATTTATAAGATAACAGCTGCAAAAGGGAACTTCGTATGATACTTTATGCAAATCTCTAACGTGATTTAAGTCATGGTTAAGAGTTATTCATAATTTAATAAAATATTACATTAATTATAATAACACCATTGAAACACCTGTTTGGAAATGCTTGTGTAGAAAAAATATGATTGAATAAGTCACTTAGTCATTGCGAAGACACTGTATAATGAGTTGATATGTTTTTTAAACTCCTCTATCTCATAAATTTATAGGTACAAATATGAATATCATGGGTTTAAAGACCGTTTTGGATCAATTTATTCATGGAAATAAAAGTATAAACAGCAGTGTGTTTGAGATTAGTCATACCATTGGTCTATGCTTTTTTGTTGGTTTCAGGATAATTAAAGTTGATCACCTGATGGTAAATGATGATATAGTGCTTAACTGAGAGGAGGTAAATTACTTCTAAATGGCTTCTACTTAGCATCGTATCTGTACGCATCTTTATTTTTATCTTAAACCAATCCAGAGCTAGACAAATTACTTATTTTTTACATATTCCCAGCCAGGAATGACACCCAGGACCTCTATTATCAAAATACATTACATATTTTTTGAGAGATTCATTCCATTTGGCGATTCGGATACTCTTTTCACAATAAACATGTCTTGTGATTAGATTTTTATTTAAAGAACGAATTTAATAAAATACCATTTTGACTTATAGTTTTTGGCTACGTTCACCACTTTCGTTATAAGATTAGAAGTATTTAAATTGGCCATTCTAATTTACTTATCATAATACTCGATACAAGTACAATGAAGTTGAAAGGTGGTGAAATATTTCATTAAGACCATTATGTTCGCGCCCGATGGCGCTAAGCATCGGTACTCTATGAGCATAGCGCAATATAGTCTATGGATTATCTGTAGTCTGTTGTCGTAAGAAGCCTCTAGCTAGTTGTCAACCGCGAAGCGTTGGTGTCGGGCGCAAGGAAGCCCGCTTTGTGTTTTTATATTTAGAAGGGAAGTGCGATCTCCCACGCGTTAATTGGTTGGTGGGGCCAGTGAAACACTATAGTCGCGTTTTGTAGGCCCATATAGTAGTAGTACATACAATACAAAATACAAAGCAAGGACAATCAGTCTGTCTGTTCGACACCAGTGAAATCTCAAAGTGCTTGATATAAAGTGGTTTCAACCACGCTGCTGCTGCCAAGATGATCACGCCGGCCGTGACCCTGGCATGAACTCGACCCTGGACCCGGCCCATGAAAGTCCAGGTCGAATCGGTTCTGAGACGGCGGGAGGAGAAATTTAAGGGAAAATTCTACAGGGGTCGAACAGCTGCTGATTGATTTGTTCACCTACCTGGTCTCCAGGCGCTAATCTCCTCGACGGCGACGAGCCCTGGCAGATGAATGAAACGTGGGTGTGTCTTTGTATGTGTTTTATTGAAATGTGAAGAGTGTGTAACCTGCTAAGGCATACAAAGCTGCTGAAGGCGACGCCGGTTCTCTGATCCACTTCAAAATCCACAGGAAAGCAGGACTATCGCGGCCATCGCTTGGTCGAGCTAGCCTAGCCGCGTTATGACCCGCCACCTTTCACTAGAGAGCTACTATATGGGCCTACAAAACGCGACAATAATGTCTCACTGGCTCCATAAACCAATTAACGCGGAGGAGATCGCACTTCCCTTCAAAATTATATAGAAAAACGAAGCGGGCTTATTCCTTGCGCCCGTCACCAACGCTTCGCGGTTGACAACTCGCTAGAGGCTTCTTACGACCACAGATTACAGATAATCCATAGACTATATTGCGCTATGCTCATAGAGTACCGATGCTTAGCGTCATCGGGCGCGAACACGTTAATAGAATGTATAACAACCTAAAATATATTTGCGTCATGATATTAGTTTTTGTATTGACTAAGTTAAGCGATGCGAATGATGACGTTGCGTTGGGAACTTGTTCGTAGAGTACGACAGTTGTACTTTTGATATTATTAATGTATTTAATTTAACGTTTAATAGAAATGTGTGTATGAATCAGGATTAATAGAATTATAATTATGAATAAATGATTGTGTTATTAATCTCAACACATGATTCAAGCCTAATTTCATATTTACGTAACATTTGATGCATTTATACATAAAGTTCAAATGACAACTTCTATAATAAAATCCAATTTGTTAACAGTCAAATATCGATTTTATCAAAACTTATAATCTACCTTGTGAGCTAATCAAAACGAGTGAGTAAATCAAAATGAAAATCATCTTATGTCCTAATTTGTTTTAAAATAACAATGAAATCAAAATCGTGAGTAGTTTCAGAGTTCATTATTGACAAACATTGTGACTAGAGATTTTTATTAACTATTCAAGCCGTAACTATTTCAGTTGTTTCGATTAGTTATATGCTTGGAATTTCCCTCATATACAGATATTTAAAACAAGTACATAAAAAAATACATGTCAATGCTGTAAACTATATTAACATCATATACTAATCTAAAAGTAATTTATTAGCGATTAAAATCTTTAATAAGATGTATATGTATATTGTAATAGTAGGGAATTATAAACTATCTTATTTACCTTATATTTCTACTCCTTCTAATTCCTTAACGGAAATAATCTCCACGGAAGTTACCCCTTCGACGCGAAACACGCATGGTTGGTAACGGTCACTTTGTAACTAATTTTTTTTCTATTGATTGGTGTTATCGCTACTCATAATTTGGTGCGACAGTTACCGCAAAGCGAAATAGATAGTACACATTATGACTTAAAAAGAAAGGGATGCTTATATTTCTGATTGTCCGAGTTGAGACAGACCTTTCGTGACATGTCAAATAGTAGTTGTCACGGGCAATCTCACGTTTATACAGTTTAGCAGATTGTATTCAATATTATCATGGTGTTTCAGAGATCGGTTACACTATTATATTTTTGATATAGACTAATCTAAATTCAATTAGGTAATAATACAACACTTAGAGTTAGACAGCGTTAACATTGACGTAATTGTTTTCAGGCTTTCATTAATTTGAATTATCCCTTAAAATACTTGATAATGACATGTATGTATTATACATATAAATAGTGTTATTGAATCACTTTGTCTTTTGCGAAAAGTGCATTAAAAGCCGTTGAATAGTTTAAAATATCTAAAGCAACAAACATACACATACCTGGGACACATAGTCCAGCTAGGTACGTCTAGTTTCGAGAAAGAGCTCAAGCGTCGAATCCAACTCGGTTGGGCAGCTTTCGGGAAACTCCGGAAGATGTTTTCGTTCAATATTCCTCAGTGCCTGAAGACCAAAGTCTTCGAACAGTGCGTGTTGCCAGTGCTTACCTACGGGTCGGAAACATGGTCGCTGACTTTGGGCCTCATACGAAAGCTCAGAGTCACTCAGCGTGCGTCGGAGTTTCTCTACGCGATCAAATCAGAATTGAGGAGATCCGTAGTAGAACCAAAGTCACCGACATAGCCCTACGAATCGCAAACCTGAATTGGCAATAGTCCGACAGACCCTCCACAAAATGGACCGACGATATGACGAGGGTCGCCGGTAGCCGCTGGGGCTAGGCGGCCCAAGATCAGGCCTTGTGGGCATCATTTCGTGAGACCTATGTCCAGCGGTGGACGTCCATCAGTTGAAGCGACGATGAAAGGAACAAACACCGGAAGCTACTTTATTTTATACTATGTAAAGATGACTCTGATTGTAGTTCGCATTTTGCTTTGGTTAACATAATATTTTCTACCCTCATTCTTAGTTATTGAAAATTTAAACCCAATACAATACTCCCGATAATTTGACACTCAGTAATTTTACACTGGTTCCTTGAGTTTCAAGTTATCGAGTCTTTTTGATCATAATCTCTCAATTATCAAAGCTAGTTTGGGTTCGCTCGAATGACCAATGCATATTTAGTAGTTACATGTTACAATCTTGTATTCATTTGTGTGTGGGAAGTATGTAAGCTAATGTGTTGATAAATTTGTTCAAACACTTATTATATTAGCCTTAATTAGTTGTTTCAATTGCTGTTCGTAAATCTCGCTAAAATTCGAGAAAGGCTGGACTGAATTTGGTAATTTTGGTTTTGAATTATTTGTAGAAGTCCAGAGAAGGTTCAAGGTGTGATTGAATATGAAAAAAATGCTTAAATTACAGTAAAGACAACTATTTTACTTTCCCTTCGAAACTAATCCTACCTGTCAAACATTTGATGTTCACCCCGTCGTTTAAGAATCAAATAAATTTAAAAGTCGTTTAGAAATCACATAAAATTTAAAAGTGAAGTTTGTCTTCAATTTATTTGATTTCGAATGTCAACTATTAGATGTTGATCTCGACGTTCAGGAATCATATATATTTCAAGAATGTTTGTGGTATTTTTTAATTTGTTTTTGAAATCTCGGTTCTGCGAACTACGTGCCCTGCCCATTGCCACTTCTTTGCAATTCGGTAGGCTACTTCGGTGACTTTAGTTCTCCTACGTATCTCCTCATTTATAGGGAAACCCTGAGCATATAGCCCTCTCCATTGCCCGCTGAGTGACACTGAGTCTTCTTACGAGGTCCATAGTCAGCGGCCATGTCTCGGAACCATATATAATCGCTGGCAACATACACTGTTGGGGCCCGAAGGTGCTGCAGCGTCGGCAGACCCCCCACTAGGTGGACCGATGATATCAGGCGGGTCGCTGGCAGCCGCTGGATTCAAGCGACGCAAGATCGGGGCCATTGGAATACTTTAAGAGAGACCTTTGTCCAGCAGTGGACGTCCATTGGTTGAGACGACGACGAATGATCTATAGCTGTGAGACTATACAATTAATTTCAAACTTTGTGCAGCAGTAATTAAGTGCAAATTCACGACGTTAGGAACACGCCTACATTGCTTAGACAACAGTGAAAACTTGTAATTTATTACGAACTTTATTGTATAGCAATAAAGGTCAAATTGACTCTACATTTTAGTTAGAAAACGTTTGAAAACAGAAAAGGGCTGTTTTTAGGGTTACCTCTGCAATTATTCGAACTTTTCTAACCGTATAAACTATCCTTGGACTTCAACAAACATTGAAAAAAAAGAATTGTCAAAATTGACCCAGCCGTTGTTGAGTTATGCACTCATAAGAAGATACACAAATTAGTTTGCCAAAGAAGTTTCACTTCTGACATGTGTACTATGTACGCACGCACTTTTTTTTAAGAATTGAAGGAATTAGGCAGCGTTTATGTTGGAAACTCTCAATCGAATTCCAAAAATTATATTTCTACCAATTCATAAAAAACCTTGATTAATTATATACTTATGGTTAGGCCGTGAACTCCAATCCTAGACCTCATGATCTATTGCAGAACCATCCACTGTTCTACAACTTAGGTAGTCCGTAGCTTATGAATAAAGATGTTAGATATTAAAAAAAACAAGGCCAGACCGTCTAGAATTGCAAATTGAGTCCTCCAAAATCTAATCGCGTTTGATCTACTTATCAATGATGTTCAATTTAAGTAGGTTTTTGAACTCAATTACTAAATTTAAATACATTATTTATATAAGCAAGTTTGAAGTCTACCTTCTCGTGTAGTAGTAGGGAAAATATACATATGTAAGAGTATAATGCTGCTGATAAAGATGCAGTGTTTGTACTTTAGAAAGGGGGTGTTAAGAAAGATATTCAGAGCAGTAAATATAATGACCAACTGCTTCATTGGTCTAGTGGTTAGCATGTACGACTACAGACATGAGGTCTTGGGTTTGAGTCCCAGGTCGGGCCAATTCAAAAATCAATATCGAGTTTTCTATTAAGATTTTCTCAATATTTGCCTGAAGTTGGGAAGTTGGCGGTGTGATCCACCTCCGTGCCTCGGAGAGCACGTTAAGACGTCGGTCTTGCGCCTGACCTCTCTCCGGTCGTGTCGGATTCCCGTCACATCGGACTATGAGAGTGAAGGAATAGAGAGTACACTTGGAGCACAGTGGAGCAGCGTGGTGGGTCTATGCTCTAAAAACCCTTGCTCTTTGGAGGCCTGTGCCCAGCAGTGGGACGTATATAGGGACTTAGAACTCCTCGTGCTAATGACTCATTTCAAAGAACTCTCCCAAAATTATTTCGAAAGAGCCCTGAATCATAAGAACCCACTAGTGGTTTACGCGTCCTTTTATAGGATTCGTCTCAACGTTCCGCCTAGGAAGAGACGGTCTAAATATGTCCTCAACGAACCCGATGACAAGACGACAGTCGACAATCTACTATACCCATTAGGGGCAGATACACACACAAACGCTACACACCGACTCCGCCGGCGGAGTCAAGATCCATGATTTCTGATGTCACCCGGACGTGGATTACACCCACGTTCTCGGTGGCGCTCTTAATAAACCCTTCCAAAACCGTCGTTCCAAGCCGAGGCTCGGTCTCGCAGAAGACGCCTTTGGAGCGGCATTTCCCATGAGAGCGAGCCCTTTTCAGGCCCTTTTCAGGGCTCGCAATCCCAAAATGGCGGCCTCCTTAAGAGCCCGTCCATAAACGGACCGTAACCGTAACCGGAGGAGGTTACGCTGTAAAAGCCAGTGGGGCTAACAGCTAAACACATCCCGAACAAAAAAACGAAACGAACCTCCTTACTCACAAGGAGAGTGGGCTTTTTGAACATAGAACTACCACCCTTTTCCATTGATGATTAATAGGCTTTATACATCTCAAAATTACTTTACAGATATACGAAATTACGTATAACCACTAGTAGACAAGAGTTTTATAAAGAGAACTTACTCGTGGCTACCCAGGATGAAAACCAGTCTTTCTTAATAAGAATTACTGTCTATCCATTATCATAGCTCCTTGAAGTGTTAGATTAAATCTTAGAAGACAATATAAAATGTCAAAGCCCCGTAAACACGTTTTATGATTTTTCTATGTAGACAGACTATTTCGATACCAGCTAGCTAATAACATAATACAACCCACAAACCTTTTTGCAATCTCGAGAATCAAGATCTCGATTGTGACTCAGCGATTAAATCGATTCAAGTTCCCAAATCCAAGACATTTTAAATAAGGCCAGGTCAAGAGTACGCTAAACCGACGAACTTGTATGAAAGGTTTAATGAGAATGAAAGAAGCGAAGGAGATTTGCAAGGATCATGGCAAGTGGAAGGACGTGGTCTCTGCCTACCCAATGGGGAATGAGGCGTGATGCTTTGTATGAATGTATGTATTTTAATAAAACTATTATCTAATCTTAATTATGGGGCGGACAGACAAGTTTTTAAAAACGAATCTATAATAATACTTATTAATAAGTTAATCCATAGAACAACAGATTTAAATACAGGTACGTAATCATAATCACACACTTATGCACACTCACGCACCCACACGCACCCACATGCACATACACACCCACACATACACGCACGCAGGCGCACACACACACATGTTGGTATACCGCATTTTTATTTCATATATTTGTATAAACTAAAATTCTAATTTTCGCTTTATTCTACTTTTCGACTAATTTAATAGTTTCTGTGTACATTATTTTGGGAAGGTAACAGCCCCTTGAATTCAGGTTTTCCTAAATTACGAGTCAGGATGTCACAGGAAAAAAGTGTAATGATTGTGTGGAATAAATAAACAACTCATTTAATTTCATATACAGTATAGCTATATTTAAAAAGGTAAGCAACAACCTGTTAACGTTATACAGCTGGGCAGGCTCACTCATAGAAGAAAGGGTTTTTTTTGTGCTTATGTAATGTGCAAGTGAAACAACTGATGCGAGCCACGTGTGCCGCTATATTAGCTTTTGCTGTTCTACCTAACGCTCTTTACGTGCATTCGTCCCGCTGTAATAAAAATACGGTGGAAATAAAGTTTCACTTTAACAAAAACAAATTTTAACGAATATAACATATCGAAAGATAAGGTAACAAACATTTAAAAAAATACAGATAATTTGATAACCTCCTCCTTTTTTGAAGACGGATAAAATGATTCTAGATGTAAATGAAATTGTATTAAAAGCAATGGGTGAATTACTCAACCGTCCTTCAAGTGTCTCAGAAAACAATTTCCTAATGACTATTGCATTCGGTTATTTATTTTTATAGCCATAAATTGCACGAAACAATGATATTTAATAGATATTAACATTTTGCCTAATGTTTATTGTTTGGAATTGTATACGCTTTCGTTGCCCTTGGTATAAGGTTCTTTTCTTTTTAAATGCCTGCCTACCCGCAGTGGAGCAGCGTAGTGGATTTATGCTCTAAAAACCCTCTCTCCTAAGAGTGAGGAGACCTGTATCCAGCTGTGGGACCTTAATGGGCTTCTATTTGTTAAATAAATTGTACACACATACGATTTTATTAGTATTTACACGCCAAATGGTATAAATTTACCCATAATCGTTTCATATTATAAGTTATATCATTATTAAGGTTATATTGACAAAGGCTATACTCAAAATTAGTTACAACAACTAATTTTCATCTATTTAAATGAAAATGTGTCCCTATTTACATTACGCGTGTAGAACTGGACCAATTGCAATAATTCTATGTGAGGTTTTGTTTGTTATAAACAGGAGATGGTCCGTATGAAAGAAAAAATTAACTAAGTTTCGTAGAACATCAAAAATTTTAAGTAAACTTAACCACTACAGTAAATTTTATAATGAAACCGCTATAGTGCTCTTTAAAAGCAATGTTAAACAGACTGACATCCAAAGAGATGAAACACAATATAAGATAAATTAGAAATCAAATGTAAAATGAACATAATAACAATAAGAAACAATTTTATGTAAAAATACAACGTAAGATTATGTAAAAAACTAGATAAAACAAAAATAGATGCAAAAATGTAATAAATTTATATTAGAAATGACTTAACACGTTCACTGCGCCATCATTTTCAAAGAACTTTAAGCTGGTGTAATGGGGACCTAAAAGATCTCGTAACTAACCTACCCTTCGAGATCTAATTAGTCTCCTAAAAATAAGTTTTCCAGTTCTCAAGAATAGCGATGTTCTCGCCGGCCTTGAAACTATAAATTGACGTGACCACTGGACTCGGGCCCATAAGAAGCCCAGGTCGAATGCCGTTCTCCTCGGGCGGCGACGACTTTGTGGCAGGTGACTGTTCACGAAGGGTTGTGGTTTTGAGTGTGTAACTTGTGGGTGTGCGTGAAATATGTCTTACGTGACCTGCCAAGGCGTCGCGGAGGAATGCTGTCAGCGACGCCGGTCTCGGTATCTACTCCAAGGCGGTCCTGTGCTCCACCAGGCACAGAAATGTTCAAGAATTAAGGCTGTCTTCACCAATTATGATCACACCAATAAACCGCGTGGAAAGCTGCACGTTTCACACAAAAAAAACCACGAGGCCTCTTTCACGATGACAGCTAGAACATAGACAACTCTATCTTTTCTCCATGCTTTATGGAACGGGGCAGGAGGCGTCCTCTACTATGCAGACGCGCCGCTTCCCGATACTAAGCGCATTAGTACCTTGGGAAGCTTCCAGATAGCGCGAACAAGCAACATGTTCCCTTTTTTTTCTGTCGAGACGGAAAAAAAATCCTCATAGGATACCGGGACGACGTCCCGGTTATGCAGGACTCTTACCTGCTAAAAACGACCCGCCGTCCTACGCACTGTCATAATTGACGACAGGTTAGCGCTAGAGTAAAACTGAGCACGCCGCCGTGACTCTCCGTGAGGGGCTACCTTGATCCTAAGGATCGAGCTACCTATAGGGCAGCCAGACAATCTAGGGAGCCTCACTCGTCGTCCCAATGGACGACGCCCTCCGCGGTCCGTAGTCCCAGAGGCTAGTGCTAAGGGGTAAGACGGCGGTCGTGAGCAGCACGTCGTCGCCCCGGGAGCCTACGACGGAGGGCTTGGGCGGCGGGATCCGCTTCCCGTCGCCGCTCCGCGGCTTCCTTCATCGTCATCATCTCGTCGCTAAAGGAAGCCACCGCATTCCAACACTCCCTCCGCTCCGCCATTACCACCACCACCATCACACTAACAAAGGTGGGCAGAGACAGGTCGGACGACCCTAATACGGCCACTAAGGTAGATCTCTGCTCATCCCAACTGGGGCACACCGCAAGCGTGTGCTCCGCCGTCAACGGCGGATCCACACTCGTGGCATTCCTGAGCTCCCTAAGGGCCACCCGGCATACATACCTCCCGAAGCACCCGTGCCCCGAGAGGATCTGCGCCAAGTGGAAAGTGATTACGCCGTGATCACGAGACACCCACTGAATAAGGAGCGGAGATACGGCCGCGATCGTCGACCGCCCAGCGCTCGGTTCTCTCAACCAGTCCCGCCACTCAGTTTGTAGGACCGCCTGCGCCTGGCGCAGCCAGTCCTTTTCATTCCCTGGCGAAGGGGGGTCGCCTCCCTGACGGGCGTCCGCACTCCGCCAAAGCGATATGTTCCCTAACGCAAGGAATGAAAGTAATTATAACCAAACCTAATCCATCACTATGTTTTATGTCCTTGAATTCACCTTTAAGTAGAAAGCAAATATGTATATTACTTACTCATACTAAAACAACTTTACACGTTAAAGCCTCTCCCAAGAAATGAAACAACACGATTATAGTCAAAGCATAATACGAAAGTTCTGCACGAGATCTGATAGATCTCGTAATGCAGCGAGCGTGTTAATTGTAGCGAATATCAAGTAATGTAATAAGGTTAAATGACAATGTATAATCATAAGACGATAAAATGAATAAACGCAAAATTTAATGAATAAATTATTGTAATATAATAATAGACAAAGTAAACGAAACACACGATCTCAGTAGATAATACAATACTAAAATAATAAAAAAGAAAATGTAACATTGTAAATGTAGACTATGTAAGCCAATGTAAATTTAGTGAGTTTGTTGTGGGCTCTTCTCAGAAGAGGGCGTGAAGGATCCCTTGTAACTAGATTGTATATAGTCGTTCATTAAATACCATTATCAGTCTATTTGACCATTCAAGAGCTTCGTAAAGGCCGTATTTGAATAAAGATATTTGAATACATATATATGTCTGCAATATCACACACCATTTGACAATTTAAAGCGAATATTACGCATCTCTAGGTTTGCCAGTTATGATATAGTTGCATAAAACTTATGTAAATAAATTTATAGAGTTTACACTCCGATAAAATTTATTGAAGTGTTAATGAGCGTTAAGTTTTTTGCTGCCTATACAATTGCAGATGTGTTGAAAACATGAAGTTATCACTTGAATTACAAAACGGACGTTTATCTACATAATCTGTTTTATTTAATATTCATGATATTCAATTACATGACAGTTCAGACATTAGTATACACAGCACACACAAATCACAAGGTAAACTGAGGATAAGGCATTTTCTCATTTGACTAAGTCATGACTGATGCTGTATAGAAACCTTAAGAGGTACCTTTATCATCCCTTATCATAGTTAAGATTACAGATAAGAGTACTGTCTATAAATGGAAACTTTGTGGGTAAATTTCTTACGGATGAAACGCGTGGTTAGTGTCACGAAGACGTGCAGCGTGTTTATGCTAATTCGTTTGAAGGTTAGGTAGTTTTAATATTTAAAAACAACATGTGGTTTTTCTTAAAATATAAAATATTTCATAGTCTTTTTTCTGAATTTTATATTCAAAAACAAAATTTAATCAACAATTTCTTATATTGACAAAAACCACGTGGCATTTTTATTTACAATTCGTCATTTGAGATTTCAATAAATTATTTGTATTAATTTGCGACAGTTTTAATATTTTAATGACAATTAAATAACATATCTTCCCTTCCCTCCCTCAAGTCTCGGGAATCTAAAGTAATACATTTGCATAAATATAAACGAGACTTAAAAATTGATTTGCAAAAGAAGTTCCACTTCCGACATGTGTATATATAGTCGAAATTAGATAAGGAGAAATGTTGGACTGTTGTATTTTTCTCATTATTTTGTTGATATTTTCTATTCTATGTCTGATTTTGTCCAATTTGAGGCATAAAATACCTTTTATTTCGAAAAACAAAAAAAAAACAAAATAAATTTTATATAACTAAATTGACAAAATAACTTGGATGTTCTTTTGTCAATTTCGTTATATCAGTGATTTAAATCCTTAATAAGTTATACAAAGTAAATTATATCAAAGCCCATAAAAGTATTATGTGAATAAACTTGTTGACAATAAAATTTTACTTATAGTGAAGGTACTGAAATCGAGTTTATATATCGATAAATATTTTTGTAGAATTTTTTACCAAGATATTAACGTTTGAAGGATTAAAGATACATTACATTCAAATATAAGTTTTTAATATTCAACTCAACTATAAACAATTTAATGAAATACAAGTAATAATTTAATATTTTTATTTATTGAACCAGGAAACGTTTTTTTGGCTTTTAATATCGCTATTAAATAAGTATAAATTTTAACAAAAAACGAACCGCCTTCAAAACAAACTTACAAATACATTAATATGCTCTAAAAATTAAGAAATAATTGCGTATTTTTTATAGTGTTCTTCGTATTCTTATATTCGGAGTCGGTGTCAGCCAAGGCACCTACATATATAGCTATAGGTGGGAGAAAAAAATCATCAAGATCTGCCCAGCCAGTCGGGAGATATTAGGTAACAAACATAAAAAAAAATACAGACGAATTGATAACCTCCACCTTTTATTGAAGTCGGTTAAAAATAGGAGTTGGTGATAGAAAGGTGAAAATTTAACCTCGTATGTATTTTTTAATTTCACACCATTAAAAAATAAACAAAAAAATTTAGGGCTGTATCCCCATTTAGGAGGATGAAAAATAGATGTTGTCTGATTCTCCAGCCTAGCCATTATGTACGCTAAGATTCATGAAAATCGGTCAATCCATTTTGGAGGAGTTCAACACGTCGTTCCATCTTACACAGATCTTCTCGAGGCATGGTTGCTTCGGGAGGTACCTGTGTAAGATCGCAAGGAGGGAAGTAACCGAGGAATGTCACGAGCGCGGTTGTGCTGTAGATACAGCTCAACATATGCTGGAGGACTGCCCAAGTTGGGATGTACCTCGCGCAGCACCTGTGGAACTAGTGGGTGGCAATCTTTCCTTGTCTTCTGTGATAAGGAAAATGGTGGCTGGCAGAGATTGCTGGCAGGCGTTGGGCTTACTTCTGTGATATAGTTATGTCACAGAAAGAAGCGGCGGAACTACAAAGAGAGTAGGATGCATCAGCTTTTATGATCCGCCGCAGACAAATAGGATGGCGTCGTGCGGCCGACAATCGCAAGATTCCTCCCTTACTCTGGGTCCCACAAAGTCCCACGCGGTGACATGCCACCTTAACGACGAAATAAATATGCAAGAGATTGGACCTGTAGAAATGGGCAGCGTCGGCGGGGATCATGGACAGGTCCCCTGAAACAGAGTTCCCACAACCACGTTGAACGATGTGCAAAGGTCACCGTCAGGTATTAGCCGGTAAGTGTCCGGCATAACCCGGGTTACGGTTACGGGTATCCATGAGGATTTCCTGACAAATTTCCTGATAAAGATTAAAGCCTCTTATTACGAAAATTAATACTTTTGACTAAAAAAATGCTCTATTCATTAATACGACTAAATTAATGTCAGAGATTAAAGTTAATTACGCTATTTGATGTATGCGAACTATGTCATGCATTAAGAAGATTTGATGAGATTATATATAGTATTGTATAATGTGTCATATTATACCAAGAAATATCTTTACATAAATAGGCTTAAAAATCTCTTTCCAATTATCAGCTACCTGTTGCTATCGTATCTACCACAAGTTTCTATTACCAAGTAAATATCTGCTAGAATCTCGATAGTTACACTTTTAACAATAATTTTCCCATCACAAAGTGTCTTACATACAAATCGATTGAATCTATAGCATATTAAACTGAATTGAAATCTAAATATTATGTTATTGAAATTTAGTCAACAGTATCAAAAGCTTTACTAAGAACATTTAAGAAAGTGTTTAACTTATTTATTAGTTAAACTTATATGAAGGTAAGTTGAAAATTGATTACAATGTCTTGATATAAACTTAGTCTGGTAATTAATTTCTGATTATTTTGTAGCCTAGAAAAGGTTTTAATAGTAAAAATCACTTTTATGTCGTCCATCTATTACATTTGATCTATGAGTACAGTGAAAGGCGCTCGCTGGAGCTGCCAAGACCAATATGGCAGCGCCCTAGGCCCTAGCGTCACGTTCTGGTGGCGTTGATCGGCGGCGACCTCTCGTTGGGAAGCCTTGTAGGCGCGATGCTCTCCAGCGAGAGAGGGTGGGCGGCAGTGGCCTTGGCTGAAGGAAGCCCACGAGAGAGAGAGGGAAAATGCAGTGGATGCACCCCCTCACCGCCGAAGAAGGCGGAATATAAGGCGGCGCATATTTGCGCATCTCCTGCCGCCTCCATGAATCCTCCGCCGGACTCATCCGGGACTCCAGGGCAGAATACGAAAGCTGAACACCTGGTGCCTCACTAATGGATGACGAGGGTTCCGCTGGGTTTTTGTGGGTATTGCGAGTTCCATCGCCGAGTCCCACACTCCTGACTGGTCATCGGTCCGGGTTAGTGTGTAAATTGCATTTCCCAGGGACAAAAAAAAGGCCCTAGCATCAAAATTGTGATTTTATAAAATGTCAACATATTTTATCTATTTCTTCTGTTTTCGATACAATAAATCCATTATTATCGTAACCACACTACGTGTAATTAGTTCTATTAAATTTCGTCAAATTAAAATACAGTCACGGTACATTACGTTTCAGTACGTTATAACAAAAAATAAAAATATCAGTGAGTGTAGACAATTAAAACATCGATAAATTATCAGAGTAATTTTTCACATAACTATCTTCCTGAGTGTAATATATAGCAATTATACGGAGTTGGAAAATGTTGAACAATACACTTAGGTAACCCAATTACGTGTTTTGTTATGCATTATAAATCTAATCTCAGTTTATGTATCGCAGAGCCTGCTGCTTTACGTGGCCTTAATTTTATACAAACAAAATAGTATTTACTAATGTTTATGACTAATAGTGATGTACTCGTAAATTTGAGTGAGTATGCAATGGCTATTCAAAAGAACGAGTAACAAAATAGGGGAAAGAGTTTGGTGTTGTAGCTACATATGTGTCACCTTCACCAGAAATTCAATTACACCACTGGATAGCTAAAGGATCAAAGAATTTATTATGCTAAGCAGTGGAGTAACTATACAACCGCAAAAATCGTCACGTACTTAATTTAATTTTAATAACACCATTTAAGTAGTGTAACTGTATCGACCTCACTCATCAATACTTAATATAATTTTTTTTTCATATATAAAAATATACATAAACCATCCTCTCGCATCTGGCATAGTTTAAAGGCTTCGCTGGAGTATTATAAATATATTTATTTGGCTATGTATGATCGTCCAGCTAGTTAGAACCCATTAATATGTTGTATTCATAGTAATCCAAATTCTTTTAGAGCATCAGAGGTAAAGAGAATGTGAAATTTGATAATCTTAATATTATTTTATTATACCCATAAGTCGTTACAAAAGTAATTTCAGGGAACATTACTTATATGTTAAATAATATCCATTGGATCAGTAATTTTTGTTTTAATAAAATAAAACACAGTCATCTCACGGATGACTGTGGGATAATATTATAATGTATCATAATAGCCATCAAGGAAGGTCTATCAACAGACTTCTTTTCTATCGCATATAAAAATAAGCAGTAAGTGGAGTAACCACTTACCGCTGAAGGAATCCCTACCATGGGCACCCAGGTACCTTCTAATACTATAATATGAATAAGGTACCAGAGTGATCCAAAGACTGGCTCCACACCCGCCAGGGATAATGAACTCCGACCCGTGCTATGAGTTCCCCTCCCTGGATAGGGATTCCTGTTTATAGTGCGCCTGCGGCGTATGATCTTTCGATGGTTGTGTCATCGGGACTAAAGCCCGGATATGTTTTGTCAATATGTAGAGACAAGTCTCTAAGGTATATTCAAACGAGGATCGAAATCCATATATTTTGTTAGCCGAAGCTGTGATGAGGCATTAGCCATGTTTGTAATGCGCAAAGCGCGATTTCGTTATAATGGGATATATAAATCACCAATGCATCTTGTCAGATCAATTACACAGATCAGGAGTATCTGGCAGGCGGACCACACCGCATATATTACACATGTTTTAAGTCCAGTGTTAGACTAGATCGATGTATGTATCTCCACCTCGGTGGGATTCGTGGTATAATAATAATAATCACATATTTTAAGTCTTGTGATCGACTGCATAGATGTATAATATGTCACCACCTCGGTGGGAATGTTGTATAATTATATAATATGTTGATCCACATATGCTAGGCCTCACACCCACACAGAGTGTCCAGTCGCTGAGCTCTCAACCCAACAAAAGCATTGGTTCATTATATATTCGTGGCAAGCCACTGAAAGCAAAGGGATATGCAGGCCACACTGTCTATAAGCTAGCCCGCAGCCTTGATAATAAAGGCCCGACCAGCGGCCCTATCTCTATGACATGCTACAATGTCATTTTTATTACATTTAATAGTAAGCTAAGAGATTGTCCCTAACAGGCGAACACTTCACATGTGAGCAAGCCCACAAGATCAGTGTTCATTTGTCCATCACTGCTACGCAGAAGCTAACGCAACGCCTAGCAACATTCGGTCATGGCTCTAGCACTACCGATTAACGATGACGACGCTTATAGCGCCGGATCATCAATCAGTAACATTTCAGAAACCACATTGTACTAGCACTACTCTAGAGTCCTAGGCGTCCAAAGTTATGCGAGGCTCACTGCCATAGCCGAGGCTACAACAGGCCTGAAACACAACCCGTATCACCCAAAACAACTACAGTAACTTTGATTGTCTGCCGTCAAGGTGGAGCGAGGCTCGCTGTAACACAATGGCCACAGGCCTGAAACCCCGCCCTAACGACGAACAGCCTGGGGAAGCCCTTGAGCGAGGCTCGCTATAAAGATCGAAATCAATACAGGCCTGAAACCCAAGACGACCCCAGTACGCACCAAAGTAATATTCAGTACGATGTCTTACACTACTTCATGGAGTCACCTCCATAAAGTATCATTTAAGACACCATAATAAGCTGGAGTCGAACCCCAACCTCTCCTAGTGAAAGGTAGGATCGCAACACCAACTGTAGGCATGCCGAAGCACGCTCGTTCGAAATAGTCAAGATAAACTCAACTAATATGTGTATCGCCCCAGTAGTAATGTATGACATTTATTATTTTATTTATAATATTTAATTATAATTTAAATATTGTTTTAATATTTAAATTCGGTCCCTCTATTCGCTAGGCGCATAATCTCATACAATACATGCAGTCATACATTCGCGACATCTCCGCGCCGCGTCGCTTTGCGCCGCTCACCACTCCCTATATATGCGCGGAGGCTGTCGTGACGATCCGCGCGGTTCAATACACGAACGCGCCCCGTCTATACGTGAATCCGACTTTAATAATATTTTGTTGTTATTTGCTTATTTAATCTTCTTAATGTATTAATTTTATTTTATGAATAATAAATAATATATTTTTATACTCTTTTTATAATATGTATGAAAGTATGAAAAATCCATAAATATATTATTATTTATGTACGGACGAGTCCGTTACAGTAGTCATCCAACTGTAATAACATCTTTATTTTCGATAGCATGGGTTTATACATTCACATTCACCAGAATATATACATCCCTCTGTTGGGCATTGCCTCCTTTATAAGACGAGAGAGGATGAGCTATTTTCCCTATGCAAGCCTTCATCAAGAGACTTCCCATTCATCTTCATTCACTAGCCTTTCAATAAAACAACAAGTTATAAACTAAAATTTATTTTTATATATTATATTTAAGTCTCTGGCACTGTTCTGTCCTATTTATTTTTATTTATATATAGAAATATTAAAAAAAAATATATTTAATCAAAGTATTTATTAAGAAAAATCTTTATTTCGAGCTTTCCATAGAATTTGCAATAGGCAGAATAGCCAAATTACAACCTGTCTTGTCCCATGTGCTTTGAGTACCTCTTGGGCCGGGATCCTCTTGATCCTAACTTCTACTAGTTACGCCACTGATGCTAAGTAAGGATTGTAACACATCGCGTGCATTAGAGAGGGAAGTTCTGCCTTTTGAAAACTATTCATGACGAGACGTATTCACGTACAATAAACCGGGTTCATAACACAGCCAACTAACTAGTCAGACTTAACTTAGAATGCGGGCAATTCCCTCTATCTTCGAATCTGTTATTTAACTGAAGGTGGCATCGGAAAGGGCGACACAGAATGCCGTTGAGGCTTCTTCGTTTCAGCATATCAAATAAAATCAAATCAAAAATATCTTTATTCAAGTAGGCATATTACAGCACTTTTGAATCGTTAAATTATATGTTTTTTTTCCACAATCTGATTTTAATATACGTCTGATGATGGTACTCAAGATCGGCTTAAAAAATAATTAATCTAAAGTTTCGTTCACTCCCAGGCGTTTTTATCGTCTAGGTTATCTTGCAACTTATAATACAATTTTTCTATCAACTTTCTTTTAACAAAGACTTTGAATTTATTAATTGACATCTTTAGAACGTCTTGTGGGAGTTTATTATAGAAACGTATACAGTTACCCTTAAATGAGTTGTTAATCTTATGCAGCCTACTAGAATTTATAGGACATAAGAGGACGGGAAACAGATTTGTGCATCTCCTTGTAGCTGCATCCGGGGTATCAGAGTAGACTGTGTAGGCAATCCTCTGGTTTCCCACCTAAGGATATTTATGGTTCTACTAGGTTTAAGTGGGTATTCTGATTTGACCGTGAATGCCACACTTCCGTTCTGGAATGCGTAAAGACATTTACTGACAAAAACTTTAAATGTAAATTTAATAGAACAAAAGCCAAAGAAAATTCTACACGTGTACATGACGTACTTTTTAAAATATTCTAGTTAAATATGTAACTTGACAGCCTGATGCAATGGTGCAAGTAGACGCTTTGCTTGCTGAGGTTCTGGGATCGATCTCACTCAGTAATCTGGACTGATGGAAAGCTTTGGCCTTTGCTAGATCCCACCCCACTAGAAAGACGTGCCCTGAAACAACAGCACTCTTGTCATATAGCCGCACTTCCATTTTAGCGTGGTTTATCATTTACCATTAGGTGAGATTACTGTCAAACATGAATCTGTCAACAATAATTTTTTTTTAAATATAAGACAGTAAAGTCAATTCCTACGCCAACTCAAACTCATTACATAGTAAGAAACGTTTAAAACTTTTAAGAGAACTTTCATTAGATGACGAATGGCGAGTTCTTGAGTTTGAATCCTGATAGGGTAATTTAAAAAATTATTTTTCCTACTTTTCGCCACCCCCTTAAGCTTAGGCTATCTTATTTATTAATATCGTAATTTATTCCTCACAGACAACCTTTAATGAGATGATATGTAAGCACAAATATCTGTTAAACTTTGTGCCAAGGAACAGTTTTCTTTATAGACAAGGCCTCTCCCTGTTCTGAAGTTGTTAAATACAATCCTATATATATCGAGAATCGAACCCGGAATATCTGTCAACGAAACGAGTACGCACAATTACGCCAGCGAGTCAGTCAAAGATACTTTCTATAGCATTGCAATCAATTCCTGTCCGTACTATCAATTACGTTTCGCAGTTCCTTGTATTAAGAACATTATAGTTTCGACTTGTATTACAATATTATGCAAATTTTAATCGAATCCAGGCCATATCTGGTCGCTGGATGTTATGTCACATAATAAAGCTCAGCTTATGATGGCGTATGTATTGCTATTTACTTGCATTATTAAATAATGTCACGTTGACTCACTAGTATATCTATTGATACACTAGCAGACCCGACAGACTTCGTTCTGTCAAAAAGATGTGGAATGTGGCAGATTTCAGTTTTACGAATCATTTTGAAAATGAAATTATAGCAATACTAAATATCTATAGATCTTACATTTTGTGACTATTCAATTTGGTCGGGTTGTGACTGTTCAATTGATTTTGAACTTTGTGCAGCGGTAATAAAGTGCAAATTGACTCTTTGACGTTAGGAACACACCTACATTGCTTAGACAACAGTGAGTACTTGTAATTTATTATGAACTTTATTGAATAGCACTAAATTAGAAAACGTTTATATGGGGAACAGAAAAGGGCTGTTTTAGGGGTTTCCCCTGGTTTCCTTATTCGAACTTTTCTCACCGTAAAAACCATCTTTGGATTACAACGAACATTTAAAAATAAGGATTGTCAAAATTGACCCAGGCGTTGTTGAGTTATGCTCTTACCAACACATTTTACGATAAATTTTTATATTATAGATAAATCGACTGTCGACTTGCATTTTAGAAGTATCACCCAATTTATCAACCTAGGTCATCAGTTTCATTAATATCATAAAGCTATTAAAATATGATGCGTAACAAACATATAATTAGTACAAAAGGTAGTACAGTAATAAACGTTTTATCTTTGATGAACTGTCTTACAAAATGTAGGTTTAATATTTGACTCTTAATAATTAGGGCCATGGAAATATGTTCGGTTTCCAGCAGGATAAATATATGAATTTGTCTTAACTGGTGGGTACTATCGTGTTAACTAAAACATGATGCCAAAAAGAAAGCAATCCAGTAAAATGCCTTATAAAAAATCATTATATAGATAGGGGTTAGATTAGACTTTGAATCGTTTTAACACATAAATTGTTACACTGAACTTTACTTATATAGATAGAGGTTAGATTGGACTTTGATCGGTTTAACACAAAAATTGTTACACTGAACTTTACTTATATAGATAGAGGTTAGATTGGACTTTGATCGGTTTAACACAAAAATTGTTACACTGAACTTTACTTATATAGATAGAGGTTAGATTGGACTTTGATCGGTTTAACACAAAAATTGTTACACTGAACTTTACTTATATAGATAGAGGTTAGATTGGACTTTGATCGGTTTAACACAAAAATTGTTACACTGAACTTTACTTATATAGATAGAGGTTAGATTGGACTTTGATCGGTTTAACACAAAAATTGTTACACTGAACTTTACTTATATAGATAGAGGTTAGATTGGACTTTGATCGGTTTAACACAAAAATTGTTACACTGAACTTTACTTATATAGATAGAGGTTAGATTGGACTTTGATCGGTTTAACACAAAAATTGTTACACTGAACTTTACTTATATAGATAGAGGTTAGATTGGACTTTGATCGGTTTAACACAAAAATTGTTACACTGAACTTTACTTATATAGATAGAGGTTAGATTGGACTTTGATCGGTTTAACACAAAAATTGTTACACTGAACTTTACTTATATAGATAGAGGTTAGATTGGACTTTGATCGGTTTAACACAAAAATTGTTACACTGAACTTTACTTATATAGATAGAGGTTTGATTGGACTTTGATTCGTTTTAACAAATAAATTGTTCGACTGAACTCTACTTATATAGAGGTTAGATTGGACTATGTTGCTTTTAAAAAAAATAAGATTGGACTTTGATTCGTTTTATCACATATATTGTTCGATTGAACTTTACTTACATAGATAGGGATTAGATTGGACTTTGATTCGTTTTATCACATAAATCGTTCGATAGAACTTTACTTACATAGATAGGGATTACATTGGACTTTGATTCGTTTTATCGCATAAAAAGTTCGACAGAACTTTACTTATATAAAGGTTAGATTGGACTATGTTTCTTTTTAACAAAATAAGATTGGACTTTGATTCGTTTGAACACATAAATTGTTAGACTGAACTTTGCTTATATAGAGGTTACATTGGACTATGTTTCGTTTTAATAAGATAAAACAACAACGACTAACATAAGAAGGGTTTAAAGTGTCTGAACTATGTGCGGCATGCTTTGTTATCGTAATTTAGAATTGTTATTAAAAAGTGGGAATACTTTATAGGATACACTATTTAAATGTAATAGGTTCAAATACATCGTTATATAGATACCATTTACGGAATCTGCAATTAATAATCGATTATAAATACATACATACATAGCATCACGCCTCATTCCCATAAGGGTAGACAGAGACAACATCCTTCCACTTGCCACGATCCTTGCATATCTCCTTCGCTTCTTTCATTCTCATTAAACCTTTCATACAAGTACGTCGGTTTAGAGTACTCTTGACCTGGCCGTTACTTATAATGTCCTGGATTTGATCCAGGAACGTTCGCCTTGGTTCCCCTTCCAACTTTCGCATTCACTCTTGACTCATAAATCCATTTTGTCAGTTTCCTTCCGTTCATTCTCTCTACATGCCCACACCATCTAAGCATACCTTTCTCGATTTTAGTCACTACGTCTTCTTTTAATGACTATAAATAATATTAGATTAATGTATTCGAAGAGTAAACGTTTATTTTGGATTAGCTTTGACGTTAAATCCTGAGGGATTTTGAATATATATAATAAATAAAGTCTAAATCCCACATATAATTATGAAACTATATAATTTTATTACCTTCAACAAATTTTAAACGCCTATTAACTATTGAGGTAAGCAAGCCGTAATACAATACAAAAAACATAGATATATAGAGGGATAGACAGGCCACATCAGCGTTATATTAATATAACATCAGACAGAAACATTCAAATTATCTTCATTGAACTACATTTAATGATATGTAAATATTTTTAAATTCCACATGAAATAATAACGGTTAACTTGTTGGTGTATAAAACATTGAATTTTCAAGGAAAAATAATTGCATATATAGAGTACAAACTGATAATAAAATTGTCTCATTTTCCAGTAGATTACATAAAATTGATCATTTTTTTTAAGTATATACCTTGTTTCTATACTTTTATGTGTTTTAGAGATGACACTTGGTATATTTAAAACCCTTGTTAAAAGAAAGATAATTCAAAACCCATAGTATAGCTTGATGGATTATTTCGACGATAAAAATGCGTGGCATGGAACAAATTGTCATAACTTAAATTAAAAAAATATAATAACGACAATATAAAAAGGATACCAATCAGCGTCAGTCGTGGATTCAGCTCACGACAGGAAGTGTGCTATGGGATTTTCAAGTCGTTTATAATTAAGTGATGTTAATTATGAATATGTTAAGAATGAATGAATTACTCATCAAATGTTTACTCTACGCTGATGATCAAGTAATACTTGCATCATCCGCTAATGAGCTACAGGAGATGCAAAATATTATGAATGAAGCTTTGAAAGGGAACGGAATGAAAGTGAATGTAAACAAAATGAAAGCTTATACTAATGTTTTTTGAAAGCGATGAATCTATGATGAATGGCAATATGTTGATAGATGGGGAAGTGAATGAGGTGAAAGAATTTGTATACTTGGGATCTAAATTTACAAAAGATGGAACATGTGATATTGAAAGGAGAGTGAATGCAGGGAATATGGTAAATGGTGCCCTGCGCGCGTTTATGAATAGCCAGAGAGTGTCTCAAAGGGCCAGACTGGCTGTGCATGCAGGAGTGTTGGTGCCAACACTTAGGTAAGGTAGTGAATTTTGGGTATGGCAGAAGAATCACAAAAGTAAAATAAATGCGGTAGACATGAGAGCGTTGAGATGTATGTGAGGATTAAAACTAAGTGACAGAGTAAGAAATGGTGTGATAAGAGAACGTTGTGGTATCAAAGAAGACGTAGTGACTAAAATTGAGCAAGGTATGCTTGGATGGTTTGGGCATGTAGAGAGAATGAATGAAAGGAGACTGACAAAAAGGATTTATGAGTCAAGAGTGAATGCGAAAGTTGGAAGGGGAAGACCGAGGCGAACGTTCCTGGACTAAATCCAGGACATTTTAAATAAGGGCCAGATCAAAAGTACTTTAAACCGACTACCTTGTATGAGAGGTTTAATGAGAATGAAAGAAGCGAAGGAGATATGCAAGGATCGTGGCAAGTGGAAGGATGATGTCTCTGCCTACCATGAAGGGAATGAGGCGTGATGCTATGTATGTATGTAATTATGAACGATTTGACGATACCGGTGTTGTTAAGGTCTACTTGGAAAAAGAATTACTGACTTTTTACTTAGTATTCATTATTTCTAAATAAATTTATAAAAAAACCGTTTTAAGGCTCGATCTGTATAATCTTATCCTGGAGTTGTGATTCTTTCATAAAATCGGCACATATGATTCGATAGTTAAACAATCGCGCCCCCTATCTATCTTTATAGATCTACGGTAATAACTCTCGATTACAATCAGTATTAATTAATTTGTAGAAGCACGTAAATCCATAATAACCGGATATATTAACATACATATGGAAAATCAATCATTTTGAATTAGTAAATAAGTATTTTGCTCTAAATTTTTAACTTAATAACTTACTACATATCTATGAATTTAACAGAATTTATAAATATTCTTATCTTTTTTTATTGGAAATTGGTGGCCAGGTTAACGATTGAGTTTGGTCTCACCTGATGATACAGTTTATCATGGAAGAGTGGTAATCAGATAAGAGACAATTTACCTATTAAGATTTCTATACAGTATCATAACGCAAATCTTTTGCGTATTTGCTGGTACAGTGGTCACTAGCCACTGCCGAAGCCTCCCACCAGCCTTAATTTAGATAAATTAGAGAATGCAATGTCGTAAATTATACCTGAAGGGACTAGTATATAGGACCTCTGTTAGATAAGTGAGTTCTCTCACCACTTATGCCCTAAGGTAAGAGATAATTTACCTTATAATTCCTTAAAATATAACATTATCAAGAGTTAAAATACTAAATATGTTTTGAATTGGCGATAAAAATAAACAAAACCTAAAAATAAATGAAATGCAGTGGAGAATTTGATTGTCCACAACTTTGGTCTCTTTGTCTCTTTCGTCTCCTCTCTCTTTTGTCTTCCAGCGGTGGTGTGGAAGAGAGTATTTCTAGTACGCATGCATGGACGCTCTCTGCTCAATTTTAAATAAGGCGTAGGACCTTAAATATTGCTTCTACGAAAAAATCACACTAATCAAAATAACAGAGAATTAAATCCTCTATAACTTTGTTCTAAACAATATTTCCTCTAAAGTTGAAAATAAACAAAATACAGCGACATTATCAGAAGCATACTTTTTTTATTGATTACTCAAATAATATCGATCCTACAAAAAAGTTATGAGATCAAAGTTGTAGAGAATTGAATTTTCTGCAACTTTTGTTTTCAATCGTATTTTCAACTAAGTCAAAACCAGAGGGATCCCCTAATGATTGCAAGAATTAAAGTAATTTAAAATTCTAATTTGACTGGGTTAAATATATAAGAGATGAGGTCTGTGACCAGCAGTGGGATGTTAATAGGCTACATGCTATATACCTTATATACATAAGTAGCTGTAAACATTAAACTAAATTTGAGGCAGTGCATTAAACAGAGTGTGACTGTGTACAGCAATGCACTGAATAATCTCAGTCACGTTATTTTTTTTGCAATAATTCTGTATAAAGGTACCTAAAACCTCAAAGAAATTTGTTAATTTTGGTAACTTTTATGATATAACTTACTTTTAAAAGTTATAAAGTTAAAGTTACGAAGGGACTACCTATAACATGGTAAGCGTCATCGCCGATTGGGAGTGCTGACAGAGCTCTTACTCCCCAGCAGCAGTGGTCTCCTTCTGCGAGGCTGTCAAAATGGTGAACGAAATGGTCCTATTTACTTGAAATAAATGAATTATTATTATATTATTATTATTAAATTTTCAAATTTTCCAAAGCTCGGCAAAGGTGGCCTGTACACAGCTACTATGAAAAATTGCTCTTATTCAATAGGGGCTAGCTATATTGAATTGGCCTACGTTTCTTATATCTTGAAGGTTTGTTTGAAAATTAAATAAATATTCGTTACTTTTCAACCTATGCTCAGTAATACATTAAATATTATTAATATTTAGGTTATTTAAAAATAGTTGAATTTATAACTCTTTGCTTTTAGTGCATTGGATATTTTGGTGTACCAAATACTTGGATAAAGAGGGTTCCTCTCGGTTTTAGTGGGTATCCTGGTACAGTGAGCGAGCCCCATACTCCCAGATGGAAGCGAATACTTCATCCAGGGTTCATAAAGTATTTCCCAGCGCAAAAAAAACTGAGTGTCGTGTCTCTGACATAGTTTAAGTTTCAGATTCAGTAACCCTAACAAAAAAAATAATGGAATCCCTTCTATTCGGAGTTTCATCTAACATCACACACAACACCAATCAACTTTAGCTATATATGTGTAATCAGTCAGTCGTTAATATACTTTTATTTGTTGAGTAATAGACACATTATGTATTAAACTTTTAATTTTGTTTCAGGTAAGTCCTATACATCAATATTGTCTCAGTGTGTAAGTACTTCACTTTTAATTTAATTTAAATGTAAGATAATATATTTTTTTATACAGAATATCAGTCTTGTATGTGGCAAAATACTTTTTTTATGTAATATCCAATTATTTTCTGGCACGAATTTCTAATATATTATATATTAAATTTCGTCGCTTCAACCGATGGACCTCCACTGCTGGACATAGGTCTCACGTCAACTCTCTTTATGTCATTGGTCCACTTTATGGGAAGTCGCCACTCCAGCAGCTTCGGGCCCCAACGTCCATCGGTCCGTAGGACTATGTGCCCCGCCCATTGCCACTACAGGTTCGCGATTCGAAGGGCTATGTCGGTGACTTTGGTTCTGCTACGGATCTTCTCATTTCCGATTTGATCGCTTAGAGAAACTCCGAGCATAGCCCTCTCCATCGCACGCTGGGTGACACTGAGCTTTCGAATGAGGCCCATAGTCAGCGACCACGTTTCGTAGCCGTAAGTCATCACTGGCAACACACACTGTTAGTTTTTAGGCACTGTGGAATATCGAACGAAAATATCTGGCGTAACGCTGCCCAACCGAGTTGGATTCGGTGATTGACCTCCTTCTCGAAATTGAACCTAGCTGGCCTATGTGTCCCAGGTATCTATACTCATCTACAATTTCGACTGGGGAGTTCTCAACGATGATTGGGTGGAACGGAACATGGATATTCGACATAACTTTCCATGTTTATTTTTAGGCCCACATGTGTAGAAACTCTGCTGAGGTCATCGAGCATTGTATTGAGATCTTCTAGAGACCACTCATTAAAATTATACGGTATAAAAAATAACATAAATGTGGGCAAAATCAATAAGGTAACTATCCTGTGTCAGTTGTTATTCCGTTGGTAACAATTACCGCGTTGCAGCTGATTATTTATTTCGATCACTAAAAGGATATAACGTGTCCTTGAAACATATTTCTTTCAGATCTAAAAAAAAATTTATCCTGAAATACATTGTTTTGCTATACCTTTTTAAATTATGTAACGTTTTCGCTTAAAATCAATCAGTTTATACAAATCCTCGAAAAATACACATCATGGTTTTTTCACTGTATTTATAGGTGAAAATTGCAGAAAAACACTCAGTAGTTTTTGAGTATATCTCAAACAGACATACTTAGTTTAATACAGCGCTTATGGCTAAACTTAGAAGCGGATAAAAGTGACACTAAGATGTGGAAATTAAGCTTTCACATTTTACAGAACTAACTTGAAAGTATACTTCATGCAAGTACTTCACATAACACATAGATGGCAGTACTTTAATACATTCCTCCTTCCACTTAAAGAGTTATCCACCCGTGAATCATATATGATACATGAATAAATTTTGTACCAATTTTTAAAAATGTTACCAATTTACGTGTAAGCATCAGCAACTTTAAGAATTTTTATATAAAAGAATATAATATTCTACGATTAAAAAAACATATTTTACGTTAGTTTTTCTAGTAATGCAACAAGTATAGATTAACTAAGCAATTGTATCAAGTCATAATTACAAAAAAGGATGAAGTAAATTTTCTGTGAGGCCGTTTTTAAAATAATTTCGTAATAAAACCTAAAAAAATTAGTCCATGGATATAAATAGAACTGAAATTATATGTTTATTTATTAACAACTTCTTATTAAACCCATATACGACAAAATGGGCCAAAATAACGTCCAAATTCTCTAATGAATTAAAGAATAATAGTGTTTTCTGCCTTCATTGTAAAACTAATGTATTTGGAATAAAACACGAAATCTTAGTTCAATTGCCTTGAAAGTTGGCATAGTTATAATTGTCGCAACGTACACGCTTACTAAGAGCGGGTTTTCATATATTCCCATTGGATCTACTGCTATAGTAACCGTTGTTTAAGGTCAGGTAAGGGATCCGTAAACTTCCTCTAAGTACAGCTTGCCCTCTAATTACATGGGATAAAAAACTACGTGGGTAACACCGCAGGCAACAGCTAGTCTATTCGTAAATTAATTTTTGGATACATTTGACACTACGTTAAAATAATATGTCAGAGAATAAGAGAGAAAAGAGCATAAAGCATAGGGGCGTAGGGTTTTGCTTCTGCGAGTGTTGCAAGCAGAGTGACTGGCTGGAGGGTGGAGGAGGGAGTGGAAACACTCTCAGACCACCGTTACATCCGGTTTAAGGTTATACCCACCCCTCTGGTCCCCTTGTCCTCAACAGAATCGCAGGGTATGCTACCTCGCTGGTCTTTGGCGAAACTAGACCGGGAAATGGTTGCTGAGGCAGCTATAGTTCAGCGATGGGTGTCTTCCGGTCACTTAGAGGCTGATGTGGAAAGTAAAGCTAATCGCATCACAGATGCTCTAACGCAAATCTGCGATGCGTCTATGCCAAAGTCCAGACGTCGACCACCACGCCCCCAGGTTTATTGGTGGTCTCAGGCCATAGCAGACCTGCGAGTTATTTGTCTTCGTGCTCGTAGGTCTTACCTTCGGTATCGCAGAAGGCGAAGGCGGCCAAGTGGCTGGGACTCAGAGATAGAAGTTCAGTTGCACGACGAATATCGCCTGGGTAAAAAGCGTCTTCAAGATGCTATTAGACAAGCAAAGGCGAGTGCTAGAGAGGAAATGCTGAGTGCTCTTAATAGAGACCCGTGGGGGCGCCCATATCATAGAGCGCGCGAGAAGCTTCGAACGCGAGGCGCCCCTGTCACAGAGACTCTGC